>CM057045.1:0-22000 GCA_029948455.1 Solanum rostratum
GCAACATGGACCTCTTGCCGGGCCTCTTGCGGACCCCCTCGTATGATTTTTCAAGAATCTTGCGTCGGAACCCCATGCAGCGCCAGAATCCGTGGGCTAACACCCACAGAAATGATCCAAAATCGCCTGTTTCCACTTCCATGGCCCATAAAATCCAACCGGGCCTCATCCAACCCCGCCGGGCAACATGGACCTCTTGCCGGGCCTCTTGCGGACCCCCTCGTATGAGTTTTCGAGAATCTTGCGCCGGAACCCCATGCAGCGCCAGAATCTGTGGGCTAACACCCACAGAAATGAGCCGAAATCGCCAGTTTCCACTTCCTTGGCACATAAAATCTAACCAGGCCACATCCAACCCCGCCGGGCAACATGGACCTCTTTCCGGGCCTCTTGCGGACCCCCTCGTATGATTTTTTGAGAATCTTGCGCCGGAACCCCATGCAGCGCCAGAATCCGTGGGCTAACAACCACAGAAATGAGCCAAAATCGCCTGTTTCCACTTCCTTGGCCCATAAAATCCAACCTGGCCTCATCCAACCCCGCCGGGCAACATGGACCTCTTGCCAGGCCTCTTGAGGACCCTCTCGTATGATTTTTCGAGAATCTTGCACCAGAACCCCATGCAGCGCCAGAATCCGTGGGCTAACACCCACAGAAATGAGTCGAAATCACCTGTTCCAACTTCCTTGGCCCATAAAATCCAACCAGGCCTCATCCAACCCCGCCGGGCAACATGGACCTCTTGCCGGGCCTCTTGCGGACCCCCTCGTATGATTATTCGAGAATCTTGCACCGGAACCCCATGCAGCGCCAGAATCCGTGGGCTAACACCCACAGAAATGAGCCGAAATCGCCTGTTCCAACTTCCTTGGCCCATAAAATCCAACCAGGCCTCATCCAACCCCGCTGGGCAACATGGACCTCTTGCCGGGCCTCTTGCGGACCCCCTCGTATGATTTTTCGAGAATCTTGCGCCGGAACCCTATGCAGCGCCAGAATCCGTGGGCTAACACCCACAGAAATGAGCCAAAATCGCCTCTTCCAACTTACTTGGCCCATAAAATCCAACCAGGCCTCATCCAACCCCGCCGGGCAACATGGACCTCTTGCCGGGCCTCTTGCGGACCCCCTTGTATGAATTTTCGAGAATCTTGCGCTGGAACCCCATGCAGCGCCAGAATCCGTGGGCTAACACCCAAAGAAATGAGCCGAAATCGCCTGTTCCAACTTCCTTGGACCATAAAATCCAACCAGGCCTCATCCAACCCTGCCGGGCAACATGGACCTCTTGCCGGGCCTCTTGCAAACCTCCTCGTATGATTTTTCGAGAATTTTGCGCCGGAACCCCATGCAACGCCAGAATCCGTGGGCTAACACCCACAGAAATGAGCCAAAATCGCCTGTTTCCACTTCCTTGGCCCATAAAATCCAACCAGGCCTCATCCAACCCCGCCGGGCAACATAGACCTCTTGCGGACCCCCTCGTATGATTTTTCGAGAATCTTGCTGGAACCCCATGCAGCGCCAGAATCCGTGGGCTAACACCCAAAGAAATGAGCCGAAATCGCCTGTTTCCACTTCCTTGGCCCATAAAATCCAACTAGGCCTCATCCAACCCCGCCGGGCAACATGGACCTCTTGCCGGGCCTCTTGCGGACCCCCCCGTATGATTTTTCGAGAATCTTGCGCCGGAACCCCATGCAGCGCCAGAATCCGTGGGTTAACACCCATAGAAATGAGCCGAAATCGCCTGTTCCACTTCCATGGCCCATAAAATCCAACCAGGCCTCATCCAACCCCGCCGGGAAACATGGACCTTTTGCTGTGCCTCTTGCGGACCCCCTCGTATGATTTTTCGAGAATCTTGCGTCGGAACCCCATGCAGCGCCAGAATCCGTGGGCTAACACCCACAGAAATGATCCGAAATCGCCTGTTTCCACTTCCATGGCCCATAAAATCAAACCAGGCCTCATCCAACCCCGCCGGGCAACATGGACCTCTTGCCGGGCCTCTTGCGGACCCCCTCGTATGATTTTTCGAGAATCTTGCGCCGGAACCCCATGCAGCGCCAGAATCCGTGGGCTAACACCCACAGAAATGAGCCGAAATCGCATCATTCCACTTCCTTGGCCCATAAATTCCAACCAGGCCTCATCCAACCCCGCCGGGCAACGTGGACCACTTGCCGGGCCTCTTGCGGACCCCTCGTATGATTTCTCGAGAATCTTGCACCGGAACCCCATGCAGCGCCAGAATTCGTGGGCTAACACCCACAGAAATGAGCCGAAATCGCCTGTTTCCACTTCCTTGGCCCATAAAATCCAACCAGGCCTCATCCAACCCAGCCGGGCAACATGGACCTCTTGCCGGGCCTCTTGCGAACCCCCTCGTATGTTTTTTTGAGAATCTTGCGCCGGAACCCTATGCAACGCTAGAATCCGTGGGCTAACACCCACAGAAATGAGCCGGAATCGCCTGTTTCCACTTCCTTGGCCCATAAAATCCATCCAGGCCTCATCCGACCCCGCCGGGCAACATGGACCTCTTGCCGGGCGTCTTGCGGACCCCCTCGTATGATTTTTCGAGAATCTTGCGTCGGAACCCCATGCAGCGCTAGAATCCGTGGGCTAACACCCACAGAAATGATCCGAAATCGCCTGTTTCCACTTCCATGGCCCATAAAATCCAACCAGGCCTCATCCAACCCCGCCGGGCAACATGGACCTCTTGCCGGGCCTCTTGCGGACCCCCTCGATTGATTTCTCGAGAATCTTGTGCCGGAACCCCATGCAGTGCCAGAATCCGTGGGCTAACACCCACAGAAATGAGCCGAAATCGCCTGTGTCCACTTCCTTGGCCCATAAAATCAAACCAGGCCTCATCCAACCCCGCCGGGCAACATGGACCTCTTGCCGGGCCTCTTGCGGACGCCCTCGTATGATTTTTTGAGAATCTTGCGCCGGAACCCCATGCAGCGCCAGAATCCGTGGGCTAACACCCACAGAAATGAGCCGAAATCGCCTGTTTCCACTTCCTTGGCCCATAAAATCCAACCAGGCCTCATCCAACCCCGCCGGGCAACATGGACCTCTTGCCGGGCCTCTTGCGAACCCCCTCGTATGATTTTTCGAGAATCTTGCGCCGGAACCCCATGCAGCGCCAGAATCCGTGGGCTAACACCCACAGAAATGAGCCGAAATCGCCTGTTTCCACTTCCTTGGCCCATAAAATCCAACCAGGCCTCATCCAACCCCGCCGGGCAACATGGACCTCTTGCCGGGCTTCTTGCGGACCCCCTCGTATGATTTTTTGAGAATCTTGCCCCGGAACCCCATGCAGTGCCAGAATCCGTGGGCTAACACCCACAGAAATGAGCCGAAATCGCCTGTTTCCACTTCCTTGGCCCATAAAATCCAACCAGGCCTCATCCAACCCCGCCGGGCAACATGTACCTCTTGCCGGGCCTCTTGCGGACACCCTCGTATGATATTTTGAGAATCTTGCGCCGGAACACCATGCAGCGCCAGAATCCGTGGGCTAAAACCCACAGAAATGAGCTGAAATCGCCTGTTTCCACTTCCTTGGCCCATAAAATCCAACAAGGCCTCATCCAACCCCGCCGGGCAACTTGGACCTCTTGCCGGGCCTCTTGCGGACCCCCTCGTATGATTTTTCGAGAATCTTGCGCCGGAACCCCATGCAGCGCTAGAATCCGTGGGCTAACACCCACAGAAATGACCCGAAATATCCTGTTTCCACTTCCTTGGCGCATAAATTCCAACCAGGCCTCATCCAACCCCATCGGGCAACATGGACCTCTTGCCGGGCCTCTTCCCTCGTATGATTTTTTCAAGAATCATGCGCCGGAACCCCATGCAGCGCCAGAATCCGTGGGCTAACACCCACAGAAATGAGCCGAAATCGCCTGTTTCCACTTCCTTGGCCCATAAAATCCAACCAGGCCTCATTCAACCCCGCCGGGCAACATGGACCTCTAGCCGGGCCTCTTGCGGACCCCCTCGTATGATTTTTCGAGAATCTTGCGCCGGAACCCCATGCAGCGCCAGAATCCGTGGGCTAACACCCATAGAAATGAGCCGAAATCGCCTGTTTCCACTTCCTTGGCCCATAAAATCCAACCAGGCCTCATCCAACCCCGCCGGGCAACATGGACCTCTTGCCGGGCCTCTTGCGGACCCCCTCGTATGACTTTTCGAGAATCTTGCGCCGGAATTCCATGCAGCGCCAGAATCCGTGGGCTAACACCCACAGAAATGAGCCAAAATCGCATGTTTCCACTTCCTTGGCCCATAAAATCCAACCAGGCCTCATCCAACCCCGCCGGGCCTCTTGCGGACCCCCTCGTATGATTTTACGAGAATCTTGCGCCGGAACCCCATGCAGCGCTAGAATCCGTGGGTTAACACCCACAGAAATGAGCCGAAATCGCCTGTTTCCACTTCCTTGGCCCATAAAATCCAACCAGGCCTCATCCAATCCCACCGGGCAACATGGACCTCTTGCCGGGCCTCATCCCTCATATGATTTTTTCGAGAATCATGCGCCGGAACCCCATGCAGCGCCAGAATCCGTGGGCTATCACCCACAGAAATGAGCCAAAATCGCCTGTTTCCACTTCCTTGGCCCATAAAATCCAACCAGGCCTCATCCAACCCCGCCGTGAAACATGGACCTCTTGTCGGGCCTCTTGCGGACCCCCTCGTATGAGTTTTCAAGAATCTTGCGTCGGAACCCCATGCAGCGCCAGAATCCGTGGGCTAACCCCCATAGAAATGACCCGAAATCGCCTGTTTCCACTTCCTTGGCCCATAAAATCCAACAAGGCCTCATCCAACCCCGCCGGGCAACATGGACCTCTTGCCGGGCCTCTTGCGGACCCCCTCCTATGTTTTTTCGAGAATCTTGCGTCGGAACCCCATGCAGCGCCAGAATCCGTGGGCTAACACCCACAGAAATAAGCCGAAATCGCCTGTTTCCACTTCCTTGGCCCATAAAATCCAACCAGGCCTCATCCAACCCCGCCGGGCAACATGGACCTCTTGCCGGGCCTCTTGCGGACCCCCTCGTATGATTTTTCGAGAATCTTGCGCCGGTACCCCATGCAGCGCCAGAATCCGTGGGCTAACACCCACAGAAATGAGCCGAAATCGCATCATTCCACTTCCTTGGCCCATAAATTCCAACCAGGCCTCATCCAACCCCGCCGGGCAACGTGGACCACTTGCCGGGCCTCTTGCGGACCCCCTCGTATGATTTCTCGAGAATCTTGCGCCGGAACCCCATGCAGCGCCAGAATTCGTGGGCTAACACCCACAGAAATGAGCCGAAATCGCCTGTTTCCACTTCCTTGGCCCATAAAATCCAACCAGGCCTCATCCAACCCAGCCGGGCAACATGGACCTCTTGCCGGGCCTCTTGCGAACCCCCTCGTATGATTTGTCGAGAATCCTGCGCCGGAACCCCATGCAACGCTAGAATCCGTGGGCTAACACCCACAGAAATGAGCCGAAATCGCCTATTTCCACTTCCTTGGCCCATAAAATCCAACCAGGCCTCATCCGACCCCGCCGGGCAACATGGGCCTCTTGCCAGGCCTCTTGCGGACCCCCTCGTATGATTTTTCGAGAATCTTGCATCGGAACCCCATGCAGCGCCAGAATCCGTGGGCTAACACCCACAGAAATGATCCGAAATCGCCTGTTTCCACTTCCATGACCCATAAAATCCAACCAGGCCTCATCCAACCCCGCGGGCAACATGGACTTCTTGCCAGGCCTCTTGCGGACCCCCTCGTATGAGTTATCGAGAATCTTGCGCCGGAACCCCATGCAGCGCCAGAATCCGTGGGCTAACACCCACAGAAATGAGCCGAAATCGCATCATTCCACTTCCTTGGCCCATAAATTCCAACCAGGCCTCATCCAACCCCGCCGGGCAATGTGGACCACTTGCCGGGCCTCTTGCGGACCCCCTCGTATGATTTCTCGAGAATCTTGCGCCGGAACCCCATGCAGCCCCAGAATTCGTGGGCTAACACCCATAGAAATGAGCCGAAATCGCCTGTTTCCACTTCCTTGGCCCATAAAATCCAACCAGGCCTCATCCAACCCAGCCGGGCAACATGGACCTCTTGCTGTGCCTCTTGCGGACCCCCTCGTATGATTTTTCGAGAATCTTGCGTCGGAACCCCATGCAGCGCCAGAATCCGTGGGCTAACACCCACAGAAATGATCCGAAATCGCCTGTTTCCACTTCCATGGCCCATAAAATCCAACCAGGCCTCATCCAACCCTACCGGGCAACATGAATCTCTTGCCGGGCCTCTTGCGGACCCCCTCGTATGATTTTTTGAGAATCTTGCGACGGAACCCCATGCAGCGCCAGAATCCGTGGGCTAACACCCATAGAAATGAGCCGAAATCGCCTGTTTCCACTTCCTTGGCCCATAAAATCCAACCAGGCCTCATCCAACCCCGCCGGGCAACATGGACCTCTTGCCGGGCCTCTTGCGGACCCCCTCGTATGACTTTTCGAGAATCTTGCACCGGAACCCGATGCAGCGCAAAAATCCGTGGGCTAACACCCACAGAAATGAGCCGAAATCGCATGTTTCCACTTCCTTGGCCCATAAAATCCAACCAGGCCTCATCCAACCCCGCCGGGCAACATGGACCTCTTGCCGGGCCTCTTGCGGACCCCCTCGTATGATTTTACGAGAATCTTGCGCCGGAACCCCATGCAGCGCTAGAATCCGTGGGTTAACACCCACAGAAATGAGCCGAAATCGCCTGTTTCCACTTCCTTGGCCCATAAAATCCAACCAGGCCTCATCCAATCCCACCGGGCAACATGGACCTCTTGCCGGGCCTCTTCCCTCGTATGATTTTTTCGAGAATCATGCGCCGGAACCCCATGCAGCGCCAGAATTCGTGGGCTATCACCCACAGAAATGAGCCGAAATCGCCTGTTTCCACTTCCTTGGCCCATAAAATCCAACCAGGCCTCATCCAACCCCGCCGTGAAACATGGACCTTTTGTCGGGCCTCTTGCGGACCCCCTCGTATGAGTTTTCAAGAATCTTGCGCCAGAACCCCATGCAGCGCCAGAATCCGTGGGCTAACACCCATAGAAATGAGCCGAAATCGCCTGTTTCCACTTCCTTGGCCCATAAAATCCAACAAGGCCTCATCCAACCCCGCCGGGCAACATGGACCTCTTGCCGGGCCTCTTGCGGACCCCCTCGTATGATTTTTCGAGAATCTTGCGCCGGAACCCCATGCAGCGCCAGAATCCGTGGGCTAACACCCATAGAAATGAGCCGAAATCGCCTGTTTCCACTTCCTTGGCCCATAAAATCCAACCAGGCCTCATCCAACCCCGCCGGGCAACATGGACCTCTTGCCGGGCCTCTTGCGGACCCCCTCGTATGACTTTTCGAGAATCTTGCGCCGGAATTCCATGCAGCGCCAGAATCCGTGGGCTAACACCCACAGAAATGAGCCGAAATCGCATGTTTCCACTTCCTTGGCCCATAAAATCCAACCAGGCCTCATCCAACCCCGCCGGGCAACATGGACCTCTTGCCGGGCCTCTTGCGGACCCCCTCGTATGATTTTACGAGAATCTTGCGCCGGAACCCCATGCAGCGCTAGAATCTGTGGGTTAACACCCACAGAAATGAGCCGAAATCGCCTGTTTCCACTTCCTTGGCCCATAAAATCCAACCAGGCCTCATCCAATCCCACCGGGCAACATGGACCTCTTGCCGGGCCTCTTCCCTCATATGATTTTTTCGAGAATCATGCGCCGGAACCCCATGCAGCGCCAGAATTCGTGGGCTATCACCCACAGAAATGAGCCGAAATCGCCTGTTTCCACTTCCTTGGCCCATAAAATCCAACCAGGCCTCATCCAACCCCGCCGTGAAACATGGACCTCTTGTCGGGCCTCTTGCGGACCCCCTCGTATGAGTTTTCAAGAATCTTGCGTCGGAACCCCATGCAGCGCCAGAATCCGTGGGCTAACCCCCATAGAAATGACCCGAAATCGCCTGTTTCCACTTCCTTGGCCCATAAAATCCAACAAGGCCTCATCCAACCCCGCCGGGCAACATGGACCTCTTGCCGGGCCTCTTGCGGACCCCCTCCTATGTTTTTTCGAGAATCTTGCGTCGGAACCCCATGCAGCGCCAGAATCCGTGGGCTAACACCCACAGAAATAAGCCGAAATCGCCTGTTTCCACTTCCTTGGCCCATAAAATCCAACCAGGCCTCATCCAACCCCGCCGGGCAACATGGACCTCTTGCCGGGCCTCTTGCGGACCCCCTCGTATGATTTTTTGAGAATCTTGCGCCGGTACCCCATGCAGCGCCAGAATCCGTGGGCTAACACCCACAGAAATGAGCCGAAATCGCATCATTCCACTTCCTTGGCCCATAAATTCCAACCAGGCCTCATCCAACCCCGCCGGGCAACGTGGACCACTTGCCGGGCCTCTTGCGGACCCCCTCGTATGATTTCTCGAGAATCTTGCGCCGAAACCCCATGCAGCGCTAGAATTCGTGGGCTAACACCCACAGAAATGAGCCGAAATCGCCTGTTTCCACTTCCTTGGCCCATAAAATCCAACCAGGCCTCATCCAACCCAGCCGGGCAACATGGACCTCTTGCCGGGCCTCTTGCGAACCCCCTCGTATGATTTGTCGAGAATCCTGCGCCGGAACCCCATGCAACGCTAGAATCCGTGGGCTAACACCCACAGAAATGAGCCGAAATCGCCTATTTCCACTTCCTTGGCCCATAAAATCCAACCAGGCCTCATCCGACCCCGCCGGGCAACATGGGCCTCTTGCCGGGCCTCTTGCGGACCCCCTCGTATGATTTTTTGAGAATCTTGCATCGGAACCCCATGCAGCGCCAGAATCCGTGGGCTAACACCCACAGAAATGATCCGAAATCGCCTGTTTCCACTTCCATGGCCCATAAAATCCAACCAGGCCTCATCCAACCCCGCCGGGCAACATGGACCTCTTGCCGGGCCTCTTGCGGACCCCCTCGTATGAGTTATCGAGAATCTTGCGCCGAAACCCCATGCAGCGCCAGAATCCGTGGGCTAACACCCACAGAAATGAGCCGAAATCGCATCATTCCACTTCCTTGGCCCATAAATTCCAACCAGGCCTCATCCAACCCTGCCGGGCAATGTGGACCACATGCCGGGCCTCTTGCCGACCCCCTCGTATGATTTCTCGAGAATCTTGCGCCGGAACCCCATGCAGCGCCAGAATTCGTGGGCTAACACCCACAGAAATGAGCCGAAATCGCCTGTTTCCACTTCCTTGGCCCATAAAATCCAACCAGGCCTCATCCAACCCAGCCGGGCAACATGGACCTCTTGCTGTGCCTCTTGCGGACCCCCTCGTATGATTTTTCGAGAATCTTGCGTCGGAACCCCATGCAGCGCCAGAATCCGTGGGCTAACACCCACAGAAATGATCCGAAATCGCCTGTTTCCACTTCCATGGCCCATAAAATCCAACCAGGCCTCATCCAACCCTACCGGGCAACATGAACCTCTTGCCGGGCCTCTTGCGGACCCCCTCGTATGATTTTTTGAGAATCTTGCGACGGAACCCCATGCAGCGCCAGAATCCGTGGGCTAACACCCATAGAAATGAGCCGAAATCGCCTGTTTCCACTTCCTTGGCCCATAAAATCCAACCAGGCCTCATCCAACCCCGCCGGGCAACATGGACCTCTTGCCGGGCCTCTTGCGGACCCCCTCGTATGACTTTTCGAGAATCTTGCACCGGAACCCGATGCAGCGCCAGAATCCGTGGGCTAACACCCACAGAAATGAGCCGAAATCGCATGTTTCCACTTCCTTGGCCCATAAAATCCAACCAGGCCTCATCCAACCCCGCCGGGCAACATGGACCTCTTGCCGGGCCTCTTGCGGACCCCCTCGTATGATTTTACGAGAATCTTGCGCCGGAACCCCATGCAGCGCTAGAATCCGTGGGTTAACACCCACAGAAATGAGCCGAAATCGCCTGTTTCCACTTCCTTGGCCCATAAAATCCAACCAGGCCTCATCCAATCCCACCGGGCAACATGGACCTCTTGCCGGGCCTCTTCCCTCGTATGATTTTTTCGAGAATAATGCGCCGGAACCCCATGCAGCGCCAGAATCCGTGGGCTATCACCCACAGAAATGAGCCGAAATCGCCTGTTTCCACTTCCTTGGCCCATAAAATCCAACCAGGCCTCATCCAACCCCGCCGTGAAACATGGACCTCTTGTCGGGCCTCTTGCGGACCCCCTCGTATGAGTTTTCAAGAATCTTGCGCCAGAACCCCATGCAGCGCCAGAATCCGTAGGCTAACACCCATAGAAATGAGCCAAAATCGTCTGTTTCCACTTCCTTGGCCCATAAAATCCAACAAGGCCTCATCCAACCCCGCCGGGCAACATGGACCTCTTGCCGGGCCTCTTGCGGACCCCCTCCTATGTTTTTTCGAGAATCTTGCGCCGGAACCCCATGCAGCGCCAGAATCCGTGGGCTAACACCCACAGAAATAAGCCGAAATCGCCTGTTTCCACTTCCTTGGCCCATAAAATCCAACCAGGCCTCATCCAACCCCGCCGGGCAACATGGACCTCTTGCCGGGCCTCTTGCGGACCCTGTCGTATGATTTTTCGAGAATCTTTCACCGGAACCCCATGATGCGCCAGAATTCGTGGGCTAACACCCACAGAAATGAGCCGAAATCGCCTGTTTCCACTTCCTTGGCCAATAAAATCCAATCAGGCCTCATCCAATCCCGCCGGGCAACATGGACCTCTTGCCGGGCCTCTTGCGGACCCCCTCGTATGATTTTTCGAGAATCTTGCGCCGGAACCCCATGTAGCGCCAGAATCGGTGGGCTAACACCCACAGAAATGAGCCAAAATCGCCTGTTACCACTTCCTTGGCCCATAAAATCCAACCAGGCCTCATCCAACCCCGCCGGGCAACATGGACCTCTTGCCGGGCCTCTTGCGGACCCCCTCGTATGATTTTTCGAGAATCTTGCGCCGGAACCCCATGCAGCGCCGGAATCCGTGGGCTAACACCCACAGAAATGAGCCGAAATCGCCTGTTTCAACTTCCTTGGCCCATAAAATCCAACCAGGCCTCATCCAACACCGCTGGGCAACAAGGACCTCTTGCCGGGCCTCTTGCGAACCCCCTCGTATGATTTTTCGAGAATCTTGCGCCGGAACCCCATGCAGCACCAGAATCCGTGGGCTAACACCCACAGAAATGAGCCGAAATCGACTGTTTCCACTTCCTTGGCCCATATAATCCAACCAGGCCTCATCCAACCCCGCCGGGCAACATGGACCTCTTGCCGGGCCTCTTGCGGACCCCCTCGTATGATATTTCGAGAATCTTGCGCCGGAACCCCATGCAGCGCCAGAATCCGTGGGCTAACACCCACAGAAATGAGCCGAAATCGCCTGTTTCCACTTCCTTGACCCATAAAATCCAACCAGGCCTCATCGAACCCCGCCGGGCAACATGGACCTCTTGCCGGGCCTCTTGCGGACCCCCTCGTATGATTTTTCGAGAATCTTGCGCCGGAACCCCATGCAGCGCCAGAATCCGTGGGCTAACACCCACAGAAATGAGCCGAAATCGCCTGTTACCACTTCCTTGCCCCATAAAATCCAACCAGGCCTCATCCAACCCCGCCGGGCCACATGGATCTCTTGCCGGGCCTCTTGCGGACCCCCTCGTATGGTTTTTCGAGAATCTTGCGCTGGAACCCCATGCAACGCCAGAATCCGTGGGCTAACACCCACAGAAATGAGCCGAAATCGCATCATTCCACTTCCTTGGCCCATAAATTCCAACCAGGCCTCATCCAACCCCGCCGGGCAACGTGACCACTTGCCGGGCCTCTTGCGGACCCCCTCGTATGATTTCTCGAGATCTTGCGCCGGAACCCCATGCAGCGCCAGAATTCGTGGGCTAACACCCACAGAAATGAGCCGAAATCGCCTGTTTCCACTTCCTTGGCCCAAAAAATCCAACCAGGCCTCATCCAACCCCGCCGGGCAACATGGACCTCTTGCCGGGCCTCTTGCGGACCCATTTGTATTATTTCTCGAGAATCTTGCGCCGGAACCCCATGCAGCGCCAGAATCCTCGGGCTAACACCCATAGAAATGAGCCGAAATCGCCTGTTTCCACTTCCTTGGCCCATAACATCCAACCAGGCCTCATCCAACCCCGCCGGGCAACATGGACCTCTTGCCGGGCTTCTTGCGGACCCCCTCATATGATTTTTCGAGAATCTTGCCCCGGAACCCCATGCAGTGCCAGAATCCGTGGGGTAACACCCACAGAAATGAGCCGAAATCGCCTGTTTCCACTTCCTTGGCCTATAAAATCCAACCAGGCCTCATCCAACCCCGCCAGGAAACATGGACCTCTTGCTGGGCCTCTTGCGGACACCCTCGTATGATCTTTCGAGAATCTTGCACCGGAACCCCATGCAGCGCCAGAATCCGTGGGCTAACACCCACAGAAATGAGCCGAAATCGCCTCTTTCAACTTCCTTGGCCCATAAAATCCAACCAGTCCTCATCGAACCCCACCGGGAAACATGGACCTCTTGCCTGGCATGTTGCGGACCCCCTCGTATGATGTTTTGAGAATCTTGCACCGGAACCCCATGCAGCGCCAGAATCCGTGGGCTAACACCCACAGAAATGAGCCGAAATCGCCTGTTTCCATTTCCTTGGCCCATAAAATCCAACCAGGTGTAACACCCCATATCATACATGTACTAGTCCAACATAGATGAAACATGATATGACAAGGTCAAATCTGCACATATTTTTAAAAGTGCATGAATTCCAGATTTAAGGGTTATATGTACATCTAATGCTTAAGATGACCGAGCGTATATAATTTTTAGGTCAAGTTAAGGAGAGTGTGACCTCAAATGAAGTAAAATAATTGAGGTGCTTGTGGGACTTAGGAAGCTAGTAGGTGAGTCACCTACGTGCTTAATAAGCTTGGTAAACGGAGACAAGGCCCAACACCGAATTTGTTCAAATCCGATAAAGAATAAACCCCGAGTTAAAGATGTCATTTGGTCCCATGGTTTGGCATCATAAAAGGGCAATATTTGCAGCCCAAGATGGATAAGAAAAAGGGCCAAATTACAACTACAATGCAATTCAAAACTAAGGCCCAAACTAAGTGGGCTTAGGGAGGAAATGTTTGCAACAAAGCCCATTCCATTTGAAGCCCAATAAGGCCCAAATGAAAGGGCCAAGCTGCTGCCCCATAACCTTATTAAAATAAGGCTAAAAGCCCAAAAGGAAGTCGGCCAAAAGAGGCCTATAAAAGGGAGCAACCAGCAGCAACTTTCAGCCATTTTCTTAAACCAAATTTTCAGATTTTTCTCAAGTTTCTTTTTGCTCTCTCTCCATTTTCTAAAGCAGCCAAGGCACACTTCTAGGGTTCTTGAAGAGAACTAATACTTGAGAGTTAAGGTAAGTAAAAATACCCATGGTTTGGTGTAATTTTTCCATGAAAAACATGAAGAGTTTGTTGGTTGTATTGTGCAGGAATTTTGGGACAGCATGTGTTCCAATTTTGTAGTTCACTTTTCTTGTTAAATAAGAGACTTTTATCTTGTTGATTGGCTGATTTATGAAGTAATATGTATGTTTTTAAGAGGTCTTGGGTCCATAGTGATGTAAGAAGGCTGCTGGACCACTTGTACCTTCCGCAAAAACAAGTTCTTAAATGATGTCTTAATTCCGGTCATTAGTAAGAATTTGTGGACTGTTTTTGGGAATTGTTGTCTCATGTTTTTCATCTACTTAGGGAATGTTTTTGGACTGGTTTAGGACTGTAATTATGTGTAAATATGTTGAGGACAGTTTGGTTAAGGTTGGAACGAATTTGGAATGGTTGACGTCGAAATGTAGCGGAAAGACGCAATGTTGTGTTGTCTACTTACGTGTTATGTAAAGTTGTTGTATGCTGTATTGTATGAGTTGTTGTAATGCTGTTATGAGACTAAGAATAGCTGGATATGACATGTATATGGGAATGTGTGTTAGAAAATACGATTAGGAGCGGAAGTGTTGAAAGAATACTATTTGGGTGTTAATTCCGAGCTTGCTGCCCGGATGTTGTTTTTGGGTGAAATTGGATTACTAAGATGTGTTTATTAGCTACTAACACTAGTTTTATCACCTAATATGTTGTAGATAAGTGTTTGGAGGAAAAGGATACTATTCCGAGGTAATAACGACATAGCACAGTGAGGTATGTAAGGCAACTTGATTTCCTATTACTTGGCATGAAATCTATAGTCTTCCTTAGCACATAAAGGCACGTACAAACTCCGACATGGCCGCTAACCGTGTTCCCACTCTTTAACATGTCCATATGTCTCCATACATAGTCATTGTCAACCTGCATATGTACTTGAATACCGAATATGCATGAATTCCTTTTTACCAAACAAAGTCTATGTGTTGTTCAATCTTTGATACGATTCATTAGTTGTGTATCTCTCTTTTCATTGTGGTATTACCTTGTATGGTTGTCCATATGTCACATGTTCATATTCCTACAGTTCTAAAGGTTATGACCACCAAAAGAACCATCTCAAAGTAAATAAAAGATAACTTACAGTTGCTTATAAATGAGTGGTAGCCCGAGGGGTGGAAGAATCACCTAGCCAGGGTCGATCTCATTTGGGTGGTAGCCCGAGGGGTGAAGGAATCACCTAGCCAGGGTCGATCCCATTACAGATTTACCACTGATCAGCTGGTCATTTACATGATATATTGTGCACAGATTATACAGTAAAGAAAGATACAGTAATAAAAAGACATAAAGTACATGATTCCACAGTATGACTAAAGGTGGTCTTATCATACATACACACCAGCATGTGATTTCATTTGAGCTCATATTGCATATACAGTATTTCCTGCCTTACATATTCAGTACATTATCTCGTACTGACGTCCCTTACGGGGGACCTGCATTTCATGCTGCAGGTACAGGAGCTACTAGATCTTCCCAGTAAGAGTACAGGACTTCCAGCTGCTATTACTAAGCTCCAGGTTGCTTCGGGGTTTATGTGTTTAGGACTTATATTTTGTACTGTATAGTTGGTCTTGAGGCGGGGCCTGTCCCGACCCATTTGGTTATTGTTCCTTACTTAGAGGCTTTGTAGACTATGTAAATTAAAGTGTGGTCATGTAGTGTATTATAGACATCGTGGCTCCAACGGCCTAGTCCTATGCATTTACTTTTGGTTTGTTTGTACAGTTTACTTTCTTTTGACAGCATATTGAGTATGGAAACCTCTTAAATGTTCATAGCAGGTGTATAGTTATATGTTGGTTCTCCCGAGCCTTGTCGGCAACGGGTGCCAGTCCGCCTTAATGGGGCTTAGGGCGTGACAGAAGTGGTATCAGAGCCAAGTGTTGTAGGTTGATTATTTCTGACCTCTAAATTACTTTGTACAGTAAGCATGCCTGAAACAAGGAAAAGCAAAGGCAAGGGGAAGGAGGTGGAAGTGGTAATTGGTATGCCCAGTCGGGTGAGACGACGAGATGAGGCCCAAGATGAGTCTCTGTCCCAAACATCTCCAACTCCTCCAGCTCCTGATGAACCAGGTCGTAGTGAAACTCCCTCAGAACCACCTGCCGATGCTGCTGTGCAGGATCTGAGAAATGCGGTCCAATTATTGACACGCATAGTTGCTAGCCAAAGCCAAAGACAAGAAGGCCAAGTTGTAGGTGCAGATGGTGCGAATAGGGCAGCTAGCACGAGGATACGTGACTTCCTTAATTTGGACCCTCCAACTTTCACCGGATCAGATCCTAATGAAGATCCGCAAGACTTCATCGACCAGATCCAGCGCACTTTATATGTTATGCATGTGAGTGGTACAGAAGCTGTAGAACTGGCAGCATATAGATTGAAAGGTGTGGCTATATTGTGGTATGAAGCTTGGAAGCAATCCAAGGGTACAGATGCACCTCCAATTACTTGGAAGGAGTTCAAAGAGGCCTTTCTTGACCACTACTTGCCATATGAGATCCGAGAGGCCCGTGCAGATCAATTTCTGAATCTCCATCAAGGGGGTATGAGCGTGAGGGAGTATAGCCTCCAGTTTAACTCCTTGGCTAGGTATGCTCCCAACGTAGTTGCTACTATGGCAGATAGAGTTCATCGGTATGTGGATAGGTTGGATACATATCTGGTAAGAGATTGTACTATTGCTTCATTGAATAAAGACATGGATATAGCAAGAATGCAAGCATTTGCGCAGAAACTAGAGGATCAGAGACAAAGGAGAAGGACACAAGACATAGAAAGGGGCCAGTCCAAGAGGGCCAGATCTACAGGGCAGTTTGTACCGTCCCAAGGTGATGTTAGGCCCCGATTTTCTAGTAGACCACCTAGACCATCATCCTCATATTCTGCAGTCAGTGCTCCACCGCAATTTCAAGGGCCTAGAGGTAATCAGTTTAATCAAAGAAGTGAGGGACAAGGTGCACGGACTACAGGATATTCGGCCAGCCAGCAGATTCCTCCTAGGCAGTCTTGCAAACAATGTGGGAGGAGTCATTCAGGTATATGCCGTGTTGGGACAGATGCCTGTTATTGGTGTGGTGTACCAGGGCATGTGATAAGAGATTGCCCGAGAAGACGTATGGGTGATATGGCACAACCTGCTGGGTCAGCTGTTGCATCATCATCGTCAGTTCCTCCCATTAGTAGGGGTCAGCAAATGCCTACAGGCCGTGGTAGAGGTGGTAGAGGAGCAGCTAGCTCCAGCGGAGCCCAGAATCGCACTTATGCTCTGGGAAGTCGGCAAAATTTAGAAGCTTCACCCGATGTGGTCACAGGTACATTGTCCATCTTTTCACATAATGTGTATGCATTAATTGACCCTGGTTCTACATTATCATATATTACACCACTAGTGGCCGGGAAGCTTAAAAGAACACCTATATTATTGAATGAGCCATTTGAAGTATTTACGCCAACCGGTGAATTTATTATAGCTAGAAGGGTCTATTATGATTGTGTTGTAACTGTTTGCGACCGTGATACGTGGGCGGACCTTGTTGAGTTAGATATGGTGGAATTCGATGTTATAATGGGCATGGATTGGTTAGCTTCTTGCTATGCTACTGTGGATTGTCGATCTAAGAGAGTGTATTTCCACTTTCCAAATGAGGCAGTCCTTGAATGGGAAGGTAATGTTGGGGCACCAAAAGGGAAGTTTATTTCCTATTTTAAGGCAAGGAAGATGATGTCAAAGGGGTGTATATGTCATCTAGTTAGAGTAAGGGATATGGAGGCTGAATCACCAACTCTTCAATCGGTTCCGGTAGTGAATGAATTTGCTGATGTGTTTCCCGAAGAGCTTCCAGGTTTGCCTCCAAAACGAGAGAGAGATTTTGGCATTGATTTACTCCCAGGCACTCAACCTATTTCTATCACTCCATATAGAATGGCCCCGACAGAGCTACGTGAATTAAAGGAGCAATTGAAAGATTTGCTAGAGAAGGGCTTTATAAGACCTAGTGTATCCCCTTGGGGTGCGCCAGTGTTATTTGTACGTAAAAAGGATGGCACCTTGAGAATGTGTATTGATTACCGACAATTGAATAAGGTGACAATTAAAAACAAATACCCCCTCCCCAGGATTGATGATTTATTTGATCAATTACAGGGTGCCAAATGTTTTTCAAAAATTGATTTGAGGTCAGGTTATCACCAAGTGAGGGTGAGGGAAAAAGATATACCCAAGACAGCCTTTAGGACGCGCTATGGCCACTTTGAATTTCTTGTTATGTCATTTGGGCTGACAAATGCACCAGCAGTTTTCATGGACTTAATGAACAGGGTATTCAAGCCGTTCTTGGATGTCTTTGTGATAGTATTTATAGATGACATTTTGGTGTATTCAAGCTCAAAAGAGGACCATGCAAATCACTTACGGCAGGTATTACAAGTTCTTCGTGATCGGCAATTGTATGCCAAGTTTTCCAAATGTGAATTTTGGTTGAAATCAGTGGCATTCTTGGGTCATATTGTACCCGATGAAGGGATAAGGGTCGATTCACAAAAGATAGAGGCGGTGAAAGATTGGCCAAGGCCAACAACGCCACCGAAGTTCGAAGCTTCTTAGGGTTGGCAGGTTATTATAGAAGATTTGTCGAAGGTTTTTCTTCTATTTCTGCACCTCTAACAAAGTTGACACATAAGGCGACCAAATTTCAATGGAATGATGCATGTGAAAGGATCTTTCAAGAGTTGAAAAGCAGGCTAACTTCTGCACCTGTATTAGTGCTTCCAGAAGGCACAGAGGGGTATGTGGTATATTGTGATGCGTCGGGGGTTGGCTTAGGGTGTGTACTGACACAACATGATAGGGTAATTTCTTATGCCTCGAGACAACTGCGGCCACATGAGAAAAACTACCCGACACATGACCTTGAACTAGCAGCTGTTGTGTTTGCCTTGAAAATATGGCGCCATTATTTGTATGGGGTTCATGTTGACATATATACTGATCATAAGAGCTTACAGTACATATTTAAACAGAAAGACCTAAATTTAAGGCAGCGGAGGTGGCTGGAGTTAATAAAGGATTACGATGTTGATATACTATACCATCCAGGGAAAGCAAATGTGGTAGCCGATGCTTTGAGCCGCAAGGCAATTACGAATATTGATGATCAGACCGTAGTAAGGCAAGGAGTCGCTAAGGATCTACGTCAACTAGCCAATTTGGGAGTGCGCCTCATTGAAACTCCAAAGGAAGGGGTTATTGTGCATAATGCTGCAGAGTCTTCATTGATAACAGAGGTAAGGGAAAAACAATTCAAAGATCCTATTCTACAGTGACTTAAGGAGAAGGTGAGTCAAGGCACAATGAAGGGCTTTGAACTTACCCAAAATGGAGTACTTTACTGTCAAAACAGATTGTGCGTTCCTAATATAAATGGACTAAGAAGGAGAATAATGGAAGAAGCCCATCATTCAAGATATTCTATCCATCCAGGATCAACTAAGATGTATCATGACCTGAAGGAAATGTTTTGGTGGGAAGGCATGAAAAAGGACCTTGCAGAATTTGTGGCTCAATGTCCAAATTGCCAACAAGATAAGGTAGAGCACCAAAAGCCGGGAGGTTATATGCAATGTATAGAGCTTCCAACATGGAAGTGGGATATGATTAATATGGATTTTGTTACTGGGTTGCCTCGCTCATTTCAGAAGTTTGACTCCATATGGGTAATAGTTGATAGACTTACAAAGTCAACACACTTCTTGCCAGTTAAGAGTGACTATACGGCTGAAGAGTATGCAAAGCTATACCTTAAGGAGATAGTTAGACTACATGGGGTCCCAATCTCCATTATATCTGATCGGGGAGCTCAATTCACCGCAAAATTTTGGAAATCCTTCCAGAGGAGCTTAGGGACACAAGTAAATTTAAGTACAGCTTTCCACCCGCAGACAGATGGTCAAGCAGAACGCACCATTCAAACACTTGAAGATATGTTGCGGGCGTGTGCATTGGACTTCAAAGGTAGTTGGGTGGACCATTTGCCACTTATTGAATTTTCCTATAATAACAGCTACCATTCAAGTATCAAGATGGCACCGTATGAAGCTTTGTATGGAAGGAAATGTAGATCACCAATAGGATGGTTTGAAGTGGGTGAAACCACCTTGCTTGGTCCAGATCTAGTCCAACAAGCCATGGAAAAAGTCAAGGTAATACGACAACGTCTAGAAATAGCCCAAAGCCGTCACAAATCATATGCAGATGCTAGAAGAAGAGGACTGGAATTCTCAGTAGGAGATTGGGTATTCTTAAAGGTGTCTCCAATGAAAGGTGTTATGAGATTTGGTAAGAAAGGGAAACTAAGCCCACGTTACATAGGGTCATATAAGATTATTAAAAGGTTTGGACAAGTTGCATATGAATTAGAGTTACCCCAGGAGCTTTCAATGGTTCATCCAGTTTTTCATGTCTCAATGCTCCGAAAATGCATAGGTGATCCATCTCGTATTACTCCTATTGAAGATATGCAAGTTACGGAAGATCTCACCTATGAAGAGGTACCTATTGCTATCCTAGATCGTCAAGTTAGAAAGCTAAGGAATAAGGAAATACCTTCAGTGAAAGTGCTTTGGAGGAACCAACAGGTAGAAGAGATAACGTGGGAGGCTGAGGAAGCAATGAGGTCTAAATATCCTTATTTATTTGAAGCTAAAGAAGAAGTCCAAGATACAGAGTTAAAGGAGTAGTAGGTATGTGAATATGAATTCTTAATATGTTTTCAAAAGTCTGTATAACTTGTTTAACCTATTCAATTATGCTTACATTCGGGGACGAATGTTCCTAAGGGGGGGAGGATGTAACACCCCATATCATACATGTACTAGTCCAACATAGATGAAACATGATATGACAAGGTCAAATCTGCACATAGTTTTAAAAGTGCATGAATTCCAGATTTAAGGGTTATATGTACATCTAATGCTTAAGATGACCGAGCGTATATAATTTTTAGGTCAAGTTAAGAAGAGTGTGACCTCAAATGAAGTAAAATAATTGAGGTGCTTGTGGGACTTAGGAAGCTAGTAGGTGAGTCACCTACGTGCTTAATAAGCTTGGTAAACGGAGACAAGGCCCAACACCGAATTTGTTCAAATCCAATAAAGAATAAACCCCGAGTTAAAGATGTCATTTGGTCCCATGGTTTGGCATCATAAAAGGGCAATATTTGCAGCCCAAGATGGATAAGAAAAAGGGCCAAATTACAACTACAATGCAATTCAAAACTAAGGCCCAAACTAAGTGGGCTTAGGGAGGAAATGTTTGCAACAAAGCCCATTCCATTTGAAGCCCAATAAGGACCAAATGAAAGGGCCAAGCTGCTGCCCCATAACCTTATTAAAATAAGGCTAAAAGCCCAAAAGAAAGTCGGCCAAAAGAGGCCTATAAAAGGGAGCAACCAGCAGCAACTTTCAGCCATTTTCTTAAACCAAATTTTCAGATTTTTCTCAAGTTTCTTTTTGCTCTCTCTCCATTTTCTAAAGCATCCAAGGCACACTTCTAGGGTTCTTGAAGAGAACCTAATACTTGAGAGTTAAGGTAAGTAAAAATACCCATGGTTTGGTGTAATTTTTCCATGAAAAACATGAAGAGTTTGTTGGTTGTATTGTGCAGGAATTTTGGGACAGCATGTGTTCCAATTTTGTAGTTCACTTTTCTTGTTAAATAAGAGACTTTTATCTTGTTGGTTGGCTGATTTATGAAGTAATATGTATGTTTTTAAGAGGTCTTGGGTCCATAGTGATGTAAGAAGGCTGCTGGACCACTTGTACCTTCCGCAAAAACAAGTTCTTAAATGATGTCTTAATTCCGGTCATTAGTAAGAATTTGTGGACTGTTTTTGGGAATTGTTGTCTCATGTTTTTCATCTACTTAGGGAATGTTTTTGGACTGGTTTAGGACTGTAATTATGTGTAAATATGTTGAGGACAGTTTGGTTAAGGTTGGAACGGATTTGGAATGGTTGACGTCGAAATGTAGCGGAAAGACGCAATGTTGTGTTGTCTACTTACGTGTTATGTAAAGTTGTTGTATGCTGTATTGTATGAGTTGTTGTAATGCTGTTATGAGACTAAGAATAGCTGGATATGACATGTATATGGGAATGTGTGTTAGAAAATACGATTAGGAGCGGAAGTGTTGAAAGAATACTATTTGGGTGTTAATTCCGAGCTTGCTGCCCGGATGTTGTTTTTGGGTGAAATTGGATTACTAAGACGTGTTTATTAGCTACTAACACTAGTTTTATCACCTAATATGTTGTATATAAGTGTTTGGAGGAAAAGGATACTATTCTGAGGTA
>CM057045.1:22500-83254 GCA_029948455.1 Solanum rostratum
CCTGAACCCTGAACCCTGACCTGAACCCTGAACCCTGAACCCTGAACCCTGAACCCTGAACCCTGAACCCTGAAACCCTGAACCCTATGAACCCTGAACCCTGAACCCTGAACCCTGAACCCTGAACCCTGAAACCCTGAACCCTGAACCCTGAACCCTGAACCCTGAACCCTGAACCCTGAACCCTGAACCCTGAACCTGAACCTGAACCTGAACCTGAACCCTGAACCCTGAACCCTGAACCCTGAACCCTGAACCCTGAACCCTGAACCCTGAACCCTGAACCCTGAACCCTGAACCCTGAACCCTGAACCCTGAACCCTGAACCCTGAACCCTGAACCCTGAACCCTGAACCCTGAACCCTGAACCCTGAACCCTGAACCCTGAACCCTGAACCCTGAACCCTGAACCCTGAACCCTGAACCCTGAACCCTGAACCCTGAACCCTGAACCCTGAACCCTGAACCCTGAACCCTGAACCCTGAACCCTGAACCCTGAACCCTGAACCCTGAACCCTGAACCCTGAACCCTGAACCCTGAACCCTGAACCCTGAACCCTGAACCCTGAAACCCTGAACCCTGAACCCTGAACCCTGAACCCTGAACCCTGAACCCTGAACCCTGAACCCTGAACCCTGAACCCTGAACCCTGAACCCTGAACCCTGAACCCTGAACCCTGAACCCTGAACCCTGAACCCTGAACCCTGAACCCTGAACCCTGAACCCTGAACCCTGAACCCTGAACCTGAACCTGAACCCTGAACCCTGAACCCTGAACCTGAACCTGAACCTGAACCTGAACCTGAACCTGAACCTGAACCTGAACCTGAACCTGAACCTGAAACCTGAACCTGAACCCTGAACCCTGAACCCTGAACCCTGAACCCTGAACCCTGAACCCTGAACCCTGAACCCTGAACCCTGAACCCTGAACCCTGAACCCTGAACCCTGAACCCTGAACCCTGAACCCTGAACCCTGAACCCTGAACCTGAACCTGAACCTGAACCTGAACCTGAACCTGAACCTGAACCTGAACCTGAACCTGAACCCTGAACCCTGAACCCTGAACCCTGAACCTGAACCTGAACCTGAACCTGAACCTGAATATGAACCCTGAACCCTGAACCCTGAACCCTGAACCCTGAACCCTGAACCTGAACCTGAACCTGAACCTGAACCTGAACCTGAACCCTGAACCCTGAACCTGAACCCTGAACCCTGAACCCTGAACCCTGAACCCTGAACCCTGAACCCTGAACCCTGAACCCTATGAACCCTGAACCTGAACCCTGAACCCTGAACCCTGAACCCTATGAAAAACCTGAACCCTGAACCCTGAACCCTGAACCCTGAACCCTGAACCCTGAACCCTGAACCTGAACCTGAACCTGAACCTGAACCTGAACCTGAACCTGAACCTAAACCTGAACCTGAACCTGGACCCAAAAACCTGAACCCTGAACCCTGAACCCTGAACCCTGAACCCTGAACCCTGAACCCTGAACCCTGAACCCTGAACCCTGAACCCTGAACCTGAACCCTGAACCCTGAACCCTGAACCCTGAACCCTGAACCCTGAACCCTGAACCCTGAACCCTGAACTATGAACCTGAACCCTGAACCCTGAACCTGAACCTGAACCCTGAACCCTGAACCTGAACCTGAACCCTGAACCCTGAACCCTGAACCCTGAACCCTGAACCCTGAACCTGAACCTGAACCCTGAACCTGAACCTGAACCCTGAACCCTGAACCCTGAACCCTGAACCCTGAACCCTGAACCCTGAACCCTGAACCCTGAACCCTGAACCCTGAACCCTGAACCCTGAACCCTGAACCTGAACCTGAACCTGAACCTGAACCTGAACCTGAACCCTGAACCCTGAACCCTGAACCCTGAACCCTGAACCCTGAACCTGAACCTGAACCTGAACCTGAACCTGAACCTGAACCCTGAACCCTGAACCCTGAACCCTGAACCCTGAACCTGAACCCTGAACCTGAACCTGAACCTGAACCTGAACCCTGAACCCTGAACCTGAACCTGAACCTGAACCTGAACCTGAACCTGAACCTGAACCTGAACCTGAACCTGAACCTGAACCTGAACCTGAACCCTGAACCCTGAACCCTGAACCCTGAACCCTGAACCCTGAACCCTGAACCTGAACCTGAACCTGAACCTGAACCTGAACC
Source organism: Solanum rostratum (assembly GCA_029948455.1). Taxonomy (NCBI): domain Eukaryota; kingdom Viridiplantae; phylum Streptophyta; class Magnoliopsida; order Solanales; family Solanaceae; genus Solanum; species Solanum rostratum. Next base: position 24,702 of record CM057045.1, read on the forward strand.
TGAACCTGAACCTGAACCCTGAACCCTGAACCCTGAACCCTGAACCCTGAACCCTGAACCCTGAACCCTGAACCCTGAACCCTGAACCCTGAACCCTGAACCCTGAACCCTGAACCCTGAACCCTGAACCCTGAACCCTGAACCCTGAACCCTGAACCCTGAACCCTGAACCCTGAACTATGAACCCTGAACCCTGAACCCTGAACCCTGAACCCTGAACCCTGAACCCTGAACCCTGAACCCTGAACCCTGAACCCTGAACCCTGAACCCTGAACCCTGAACCCTGAACCTGAACCCTGAACCCTGAACCCTGAACCCTGAACCCTGAACCCTGAACCTGAACCTATGAACCTGAACCCTGAACCCTGAACCCTGAACCCTGAACCCTGAACCCTGAACCCTGAACCCTGAACCCTGAACCTGAACCTGAACCTGAACCTGAACCCTGAACCCTGAACCCTGAACCCTGAACCCTGAACCCTGAACCCTGGCCACCCAGCTGTTATTTTTAAAAAGGAGGAATTTTTGGGAAAATTGGCTGACAGGTGTAAATTTACCCTCATTGGCAAGTTTACAAGTCCCATGCCCAGGATGGAAGCTATAAGGAGAAGCTTTATTGCACAAACACAACTTACTGGAGGTGTTAAGATTGCACACTTTAACTCCAGACATATTTACATAGACTTGGATAATGAAGCAGATCATATAACAGTATGGACTAAGCAAAGGATGTATATTGATGGGCAACCTATGAGGCTTCAGTTGTGGACTCCCACTTTTAAACCTGAGGAAGAAACATCCATTGTCCCTGTATGGGTGACTCTGCCTGAGCTCCCATGGCATTGTTATTACATGGAGGTAATTTCAGCTATCTTGGCTCCTATTGGTAAGGCTTTGTATTTGGATTCTGCCTCTATTCAAAAAACCAGGGGGAGTGTAGCCAAGGTGAAAGTACAAATTGACATCACCAAAGAAAGGCCACAGCATGTCTGGCTTGGCTTTGATGAAAATGACATTTCAGTAGGGAAGTGGCAACTTATTCAATATGAAGACTTACCTGAGTATTGTGGACACTGTAAGCACCAAGGTCACTCCATATCCAAGTGCTTGGTTAAAAAGAGAGAGGAGGACAAGCAACTGAGGGACCAGGAAGCAGCTACAAAGGTCCAAAATCAGGGTAATTCACAGGACCAACAACAGAAACAGCAGGGCATGCAAGCAAGAAGCAATGGAGACAACAAAAACAAGGATTTTAGCAGAATCAACCAAAGGGAAGAACAATGGCAAACTCAAAAGAAGAAAGGTGGCAAAAAGAGACAACTGCAAACTCAAGATGATGGTGGTAATCACAAAGGGCAGGAAACAACTAATCAGAAGGCACAACTGGTTGATACAGGTATTGACATGGTTGACCACCAAAAGGTCTTGAAGGTTCACAATGTTGTGGAACAACCCCCTCATCCCTCTATTGTTGATGTTGAGAACATTGATGTTGTGATATCCCATCCCCCTTCCCCTTTTGTTTCTGGCATTGCTGGTGTAGTTTCTGGTGGGAGGTTGGAAAGTCAGGAGGAAAATTCTAACCTGCAGGAAGGGGTCCAAAATGGGGGGGGTCATATCCATACTCCTACTACCACTAATTTGCAGGATACTCAAGGTGATAGGGGTGCTATTCAGTCAGTTGATGTGGAGATCAACAACCAAGCAAAGGAAACTTATCTAGTTTCCCCTCAGGGTGGCATGGCCAAAGATATGGGGTCTCTTGCTAGTTCCAGTGGCACCAAGCATAAGAACAAACCAAGCAAGAAGAGAAGGGATGCTCTAAAAAAGAAACTTGCTGAATCAGGAGGCACTAACATTGAAACTCAAGGAAACAGTCCTATTCATAGCTATAAGGAAGGGGGCTCTTGTACCAAATTCATTTTGGTGGATGATGCTCAAGCTATGACTGTCACCCCTCTCAAGGTCTTGATGGATAGTCCTTTTAATGAGCATGGTACAGAAGTTGAGGTTGGGCAATGTCAATTCAATACAGACCCTGTCCTATCCAGCTCTGTGAATGATGAGTATGGTGTGATCAATTCTGAAGATGAAGTGGACAATGATCAATATCCTATTACTGATAAAGATGAGGCTGATGAAGGTGGAGATTTGCTTATCAGAACCTTCAGTCAGACCAGTGATAGGGCTATGCAGGAAGAGATACAGCAAATAAGCCAGGAACAAGGTTTGTCACCTAGAGGTTCTGCTCAAACTAGGAGACAAGCTGAGCAACAAATCAGCAAGCACCCTGCCACCTCAGGCAGACCCAATACCAGACTCTTTACTTCCAGATCATCCCAATGATTAATACAATCATTTGGAATGCAAGGGGTATTCAGACCCAGGGAGCTATGGAAAGACTTCAATCCCTTAAGTCCATTCATCAATTATCTATTATTGCAATCCTTGAACCTTTTTCTCCCAGTGATCAGTTACAAAATTGTAGAATTCATCTGGGTATGGATAAAGCTGCTTGTAACATCAATGGGAAGATATGGGTTTTTTGGAACCATGAGGTGACTTGTGATGTCATGGAACAGGATGAACAGCAGATGACATTTCAAATCCAGCACATTCAAATTCCTCAGAAGTTTATGGTTACTTTTGTGTATGCTAAATGCAGGGAATACTTGAGGCAACCTTTGTGGGAGAGAATGTTATTTTTGTCCAACAAATTCAACAATGCACCATGGTGTGTGGTGGGTGATTTTAATGTCATTACAGCCACTGAGGAGAAATTAGGGGGTATTCCTTATAATATGAACAAGAGCATGAACTTTATTTCAGTCATTGAAGGATGTGGTTTGGTTGATTTGGGGTATACTGGGCAAAAATATACTTGGTGTAACAATAGGGGGGTGATGTTCAGAATTTGGAAGAGGCTGGATAGGGCCATGGTGAATGATAAATGGCTTGAGTTGATGCCTCAAACCACTAACACTCACTTGCCTACAGTGAGCTCTGACCACTGTCCCTTATTGTTAGAGATGAGCACCAAGCATGATCATGCTATCAAATATTTTAAATTTTTGAATGGCTGGACTGAGCAACCTGGTTTCAGTGATACTGTGAGAAGGTGTTGGGACAAGCCTATTACAGGAGACCCTATGTGGGTGTTCCATCAAAAGCTTAAAAGAGTGTCTAATACTCTTAGTAGATGGTCCAGGGAGCAGTTTGGGGACATCTATGCTAAAGTCAAGGAGTATGAGGAGAAGAGCAAAGTTTTTGAAGAAAATCTACTCAACCAGAGAGATGATGTATCCAGAAGCAACTTACATTGTCTTCATGCAGAGTATATTAAATTTCTCAAACTTGAGGAGTCCATATTAAGGCAAAAAACTCAGTTACACTGGTTTCAAGAAGGAGATGCTAATTCTGGTTACTTCCATGCCTTGATGAGGGGCAGGAGAAGAAGATTATTCATTCACAGGGTCAAGGATGAGGAGGGCGACTGGTACCAAGGTGATGAGGAGATTGCTGATGCTGCATGCAATTATTTCAAGGAGATCTTTACTGGAGATGAAACAAGCATTGATGAAGAGATTCTCAACTGCATTCCTCAAATGATTACTCAAGAACAGAATCAGTGCCTTCTGAACATACCTGGCATGGATGAATTGAAGGAAGTGGTATTCTCTTTGAGCCCCCACTCAGCTGCTGGTCCTGATGGGATGACTGGAAAGTTTTTTCAGTCTTGCTGGGAGATTATCAATTCTGATTTATTAGCTGTCATCCAGTCTTTCTTCTGTGGTCACATGATGCCAAAGTATTTCTCACATGCTTGCCTGGTATTATTACCCAAGATCAAGAATCCCAATAAGCTCTCTGAGTTCAGACCTATCAGTCTAAGTAATTTTGTGAACAAGGTGATATCCAAATTACTTTGTATGAGACTTTCTCCTATTTTACCAAACTTGATCTCCCCTAATCAGACAGGTTTTGTTAAAGGGAGGAGTATTGCAGAGAATATCATGCTTGCTCAGGAGATTATTCATAATATTAAGAAGCCAAACATAGGTGGTAATGTGATCCTAAAGTTGGACATGGCCAAGGCCTATGATAGGGTCTCCTGGTCATTCATTTGCATTGTTATGAGGAAGATGGGTTTTGCTGAAGGGATCATTGATATGGTCTGGAGAATAATGTCCAACAATTGGTATTCAATCATCATAAATGGTGCTAGATATGGCTTCTTCCAGTCCACAAGAGGTCTGAAGCAAGGGGATCCTTTATCTCCTTCCTTGTTTATTATGGGTGCTGAAGTCCTCTCCAGGTTGCTCAATCATCTCCACCAATCTCCTCAGTTTCATGGTTTCTATATGGAGAAAAGGGGACCCCAAATTAACCATCTGAGTTTTGCTGATGACACTATCATTTTTACTTCTGGGAGAAGTAAGTCTCTTGATCTGATTATGAAGACTTTATCTCTCTATGAAAGTGTGTCTGGACAGTTGATAAACAAGAGCAAGAGCCATTTTATTGTTCACTCTCATACTTTCAGGAGATCTATTAACAGAATCAAACTCATCACTGGTTTCCTACACAAGAAAGCCCCCTTCAATTATTTAGGTTGTCCTCTATATATTGGTAGACAAAGGATCATCTATTTCTCAGATATGGTATCCAAGGTGGTGTCTAGAATATCTGGATGGCAATCAAAAATTTTGAGTTATGGAGGCAGGGCTACATTGATTAAACATGTGCTTCAATCTCTCCCAATCCATATCCTGGCTGCTGTATCTCCTCCTATCACTATCCTAAGGCAAATTCAATGTCTCATGGCTGATTTCTTTTGGGGATGGTATGATGAAAAAAGGAAGTATCATTGGGCATCTTGGAAGAATCTGAGCCTGCCTTATGCAGAAGGGGGCATTGGAGTAAGGATGCTGACTGATGTATGCAAAGCCTTTCAGTTTAAGCAATGGTGGATATTCAGATCTGCTAAGACCTTATGGGGTGATTTCTTGATGGCAAAATATTGTCAAAGGTCCAATCCAATCAGTAAGAAATGGGACACTGGGGATTCTATTGTGTGGAAGCTTATGATGCAAAACAAACTGAAGATGGAACCTCAGATTGGATGGAAAATTAACTCTGGTGCATGCTCTTTTTGGTGGGATGACTGGATGGGAGTTGGTCCCTTAGCTCAATTCAGGGAAACCAGCTGTAGACTAGACAAGACCAGGGTTTGTGATGTTATTCAGAATGGACAATGGAAGGCTGAACTTCTCCACAACCTTATTCCTGCTCAATGTCTAGCAACTATACTGGAAACAGAGGTGAAGATACAACATAATGTCCCAGATAGAGCTGTGTGGAAGTTGACTCAAGATGGCAACTTCACTATAGCTTCTGCATGGAACATGATCAGAGTTCAGAGGACAAAAACTGCAATCAATAAAGGTACATGGCATAGGCACATTCCTTTTAAATGCTCTTTTCTGCTTTGGAGAGCCCTCAGAGTTAAGCTCCCCACTAATGAAAAGCTCATCCAACTTGGCTATGATCCCAAGCCCTGTTGCTGTTGCCATAATCCTGGTCTGGACACTGTGGATCATATATTTGTCTCTGGACATTTTGCCAGACATATATGGAAATGCTTTGCAGCCTCTTGTGGTATTAGACATGACCCTCTCCCCTTGCAGCACTTGCTAATGAGATGGTGGCAGCATAAGCATTATAATGATGCTCATAAGCTGTTGCTACATGCTCTTCCCATCTTTATATGCTGGAATTTGTGGAAGAATAGATGTGCAGGGAGGTATGCTGGTACTAAATCCAACATGACAAGAGTTAAATATCTTATCATCAAGGACTCCATTTTTCTTATGAAATCAGCTTACCCATACATTATGTGGCCTCATAAATGGTGTGATCTGGTGTCAAGTGTTGAAGGTTGTTACCATGCTGTGAAGATCACTCCTGTGCTGTGGCATAGACCCAGGGATCAATGGTGTAAACTGAACTCAGATGGTAGTGCCTTGACCAATGGTAATATGGGTGGAGGGGGTATAATCAGAAATGCCCAAGGAACTATGGTGACTGCTTACTCTACTCCACTTGGTAATGGTACTAACAACCAAGCTGAAGTACTGGCAGCTGTGTATGGTATGAAGATTTGTATTCAGCAAGGTTTGCAGAAGATAATTTTGGAGGTGGATTCACAATTGTTATGCAGTTGGATTAATAGAGAATCAGTCCCCCCATGGCAGATTGTTCAGGACTTGGATAAATTGATGAGTTGTGCTAACCATCTGGAAGAATTTAGATGCATTCATACATATAGAGAGGCCAATTCTGTAGCTGATTGCTTAGCCAAATTCAGTCACACTGTGTCAACTCCTCAACATTATTTTGCTCCTCACCAGCTTCCCAATGATGCAAAGGCCCTTTATTCTCTTGACAAGCAACATTTGATGTACTTTAGAAGGAAACGATTGAAGATCATTAAGAAGCCCCCCTGATCCTTTGTTTTATAGGTCCTTGTCTTTTTTCTCTTTCTTTCGTTTGTAAAGGGAGAGTCTCCCTAGTTTATTGCTTACTTAGATGTCATGTATTGTGGGGAGTCCCCACATAGGTGTTTTCTATGGTTTGCTTCCTTTTAGTAGTTTTGGGGAATAGTTGACTGACTCTAGTGAGTTGGTCGACTTGTGATCCACCATAGACCGGAGGTAAGGTTTACGTCCCCCTCCATTGTATTTTGCTTTGAATTTTCATTTATAATAAAGCTTGGGGGTGCTGCTCAACCTCTGACCGTCCAAAGGAGTGGGGACCCTTTGGCATAGGTCTGTTCCCTATGAAAAAAAAAAAAAAAAAAAAAAAAAAGAACCCTGAACCCTGAACCCTGAACCCTGAACCCTGAACCTGAACCCTGAACCCTGAACCCTGAACCTGAACCTGAACCCTGAACCCTGAACCCTGAACCCTGAACCCTGAACCCTGAACCCTGAACCCTGAACCCTGAACCCTGAACCCTGAACCCTGAACCCTGAACCCTGAACCCTGAACCCTGAACCCTGAACCCTGAACCCTGAACCCTGAACCCTGAACCCTGAACCCTGAACCCTGAACCCTGAACCCTGAACCCTGAACCCTGAACCCTGAACCCTGAACCCTGAACCCTGAACCCTGAACCCTGAACCCTGAACCCTGAACCCTGAACCCTGAACCCTGAACCCTGAACCCTGAACCCTGAACCCGAACCCTGAACCCTGAACCCTGAACCCTGAACCCTGAACCCTGAACCTGAACCTGAACCTGAACCTGAACCTGAACCTGAACCTGAACCTGAACCTGAACCTGAACCCGAACCTGAACCCTGAACCCTGAACCCTGAACCCTGAACCCTGAACCTGAACCCTGAACCTGAACCCTGAACCTGAACCCTGAACCCTGAACCCTGAACCCTGAACCCTGAACCTGAACCCTGAACCCAGAACCCTGAACCCAGAACCCTGAACCCTGAACCCTGAACCCTGAACCCTGAACCCTGAACCCTGAACCCTGAACCCTGAACCCTGAACCCTGAACCTGAACCCTGAACCTGAACCCTGAACCTGAACCCTGAACCCTGAACCCTGAACCCTGAACCCTGAACCCTGAACCCTGAACCCTGAACCCTGAACCCTGAACCCTGAACCCTGAACCCTGAACCCTGAACCCTGAACCCTGAACCTGAACCCTGAACCCGAACCCGAACCCTGAACCCTGAACCCTGAACCCTGAACCCTGAACCCTGAACCCTGAACCCTGAACCCTGAACCTGAACCTGAACCTGAACCTGAACCTGAACCTGAACCTGAACCTGAACCTGAACCCTGAACCCTGAACCCTGAACCCTGAACCCTGAACCCTGAACCCTGAACCCTGAACCCTGAACCCTGAACCTGAACCTGAACCTGAACCTGAACCCTGAACCCTGAACCTGAACCTGAACCTGAACCTGAACCTGAACCTGAACCCTGAACCCTGAACCCTGAACCTGAATCAACCTGAACCTGAACCTGAACCTATGAACCCTGAACCCTGAACCCTGAACCTGAACCCTGAACCCTGAACCCTGAACCCTGAACCCTGAACCCTGAACCTGAACCTGAACCTGAACCTGAACCTGAACCTGAACCTGAACCTGAACCTGAACCTGAACCTGAACCTGAACCTGAACCTGAACCTGAACCTGAACCCTGAACCCTGAACCCTGAACCCTGAACCCTGAACCCTGAACCCTGAACCCTGAACCCTGAACCTGAACCTGAACCTGAACCTGAATCAACCTGAACCTGAACCTGAACCTGAACCTGAACCCTGAACCCTGAACCCTGAACCCTGAACCCTGAACCCTGAACCCTGAACCCTGAACCCTGAACCCTGAACCCTGAACCCTGAACCCTGAACCTTGAACCCTGAATCAACCTGAACCTGAAACCCTGAATCCTGAATACTGAACCTGAAACCTGAACCTGAACCTGAACCTGAACCTGAACCTGAACCCTGAACCCTGAATCCTGAATCCTGAATCCTGAATCCTGAATCCTGAACCTGAACCTGAACCTGAACCTGAACCCTGAACCCTGAACCCTGAACCTGAACCAACCCTGAACCCTGAACCCTGAACCCTGAACCCTGAACCCTGAACCCTGAACCCTGAACCTGAACCCTGAACCCTGAACCCTGAACCCTGAACCCTGAACCCTGAACCCTGAACCCTGAACCCTGAACCCTGAACCCTGAACCCTGAACCTATGAACCCTGAACCTGAACCTGAATCCCTGAATCCCTGAACCTGAACCCTGAACCCTGAACCCTGAACCCTGAACCCTGAACCCTGAACCCTGAACCCTGAACCCTGAACCCTGAACCCTGAACCCTGAACCCTGAACCCTGAACCCTGAACCCTGAACCCTGAACCCTGAACCCTGAACCTGAACCTGAACCTGAACCTGAAACCCTGAACCCTGAACCTGAACCCTGAACCCTGAACCCTGAACCCTGAACCCTGAACCCTGAACCTGAACCTGAACCTGAACCCTGAACCCTGAACCCTGAACCCTGAACCCTGAACCCTGAACCCTGAACCCTGAACCCTGAACCCTGAACCTGAACCCTGAACCCTGAACCCTGAACCCTGAACCCTGAACCTGAACCTGAACCTGAACCTGAACCTGAACCTGAACCCTGAACCCTGAACCCTGAACCCTGAACCCTGAACCCTGAACCCTGAACCCTGAACCCTGAACCCTGAATCTATGAAACCCTGAACCCTGAACCCTGAACCCTGAACCCTGAACCCTGAACCTGAACCCTGAACCCTGAACCCTGAACCCTGAACCCTGAATCTATGAAACCCTGAACCCTGAACCCTGAACCCTGAACCCTGAACCCTGAACCCTGAACCTGAACCTGAACCTGAACCTGAACCCTGAACCCTGAACCCTGAACCTGAACCCTGAACCCTGAACCCTGAACCCTGAACCCTGAACCCTGAACCCTGAACCCTGAACCCTGAACCCTGAACCCTGAATCTATGAAACCCTGAACCCTGAACCCTGAACCCTGAACCCTGAACCCTCTCTCCTGCCTTATTTATTTTGGGTGCAGAGGTCCTTTCAAAATTGCTCAATCAACTCCATCAATCTTCCCAGTTCCATGGTTTTTATATGGAGAAGAAGGGGCCCCAAATTAATCATCTAAGCTTTGCTGATGATACTATCATTTTCAGCTCTGGGAGAAGTAGATCTCTGGAGCTTGTTATGCAGACCCTTGCAGTGTATGAAGATGTTTCTGGTCAGCTTATTAACAAGAATAAGAGTCACTTCATTGTTCATGAGCACACTTTCAAAAGATCCATCAACAGAATTAAAAGCATCACTGGTTTCTTGCAAAAGAGGGCTCCTTTTAGCTATTTGGGATGCCCTATGTATCTTGGCAGACAAAAGATCATATATTATTCTGATATGATCTCAAAAGTGGCATCTAGAATTTCAGGCTGGCAAACTAAGCTGCTTAGCTTTGGTGGCAGGGCTACTCTAATAAAACATGTTTTGCAATCTCTCCCTATTCATATCCTTTCAGCTGTGTCCCCTCCAGTGACTGTTTTGAGGCAAATTCAATGTTTGATGGCAGACTTTTTTTGGGGTTGGCTTGATGAGAAAAGGAAGTATCATTGGTCATCCTGGAAGAATTTGAGTGGGCCATATGATGAAGGGGGTATTGGGGTGAGGATGCTCACTGATGTATGCAGGGCCTTCCAGTTCAAACAATGGTGGATCTTTAGAGCTAATAATACTTTATGGGGTGATTTCCTCAGGGCAAAGTATTGCCAAAGATCTAATCCTATAAGCAAGAAATGGGATACTGGGGATTCTATTGTATGGAAAAATATGATGATTAACAAGATGAAGATGGAACCCTTTATTCTCTGGAGAATCAATTCTGGCTCTTGTTCTTTTTGGTGGGATAATTGGCTGGGGGTGGGCCCTCTAGCTCATTTCAGTGATTCCAGTTGTGGCCAGAATAATGCTAAGGTGAGCTCTTTTCTGCATAATGGAGATTGGGATGCTGAGCTTGTTAATCAGATGGCCCCTCCTCAACATCTCACAGCTATTTTGAATACCAAGTTCCAGTTCAAAGAAGGGGTGACTGACAAGGCTATCTGGAAATTGAATTCTGATGGGGTGTTCACTATCTCTTCAGCTTGGCACATGATAAGAGATCATAGACCCAAATCTCTCATCAATCAGAATACCTGGCACAAGAACATTCCTTTTAAATGTTCATTTCTTCTTTGGAGAGCTTTAAGGGGCAAACTTCCAACTAATGAGAAACTTTGCCAGTTGGGGTATGATCCTAAGCCTTGTTGTTGCTGTTATAGGCCAGGGGTTGACACTATTGAGCATATCTTTGTTTCTGGACACTTTGCTAGAAGTGTGTGGAAAAGAATGGCTGCTTCTTGTGGTATTTGTAATGATCCTCTTCCTTTGAACCAGTTCATGATGAGATGGTGGCAAACAAAAAACAAGAATGAGGCTCATAGACTTGTCCTACAGGCCCTTCCAATTTTTGTTTGTTGGAACCTTTGGAAGAACAGGTGCGCAGGCAGATATGCTGGTCATAATTCTAATATGACCAGGGTCCTTTATTTGATCATGAAGGACATCTTCTTCCTGTTGACTTCAGCTTATCCATATATTACTTGGCCCAGGAATTGGGGTGAATTGCTTAAAACCACTGAAGATTGTTATCATGTTATTAAAATTTCTCCTGTCATGTGGAATAGACCATCGAACAGCTGGCATAAATTGAATTCAGATGGGAGTGCATTGAATAATGGTAACATGGGGGCTGGTGGCATTGTAAGAGATGAGCAAGGACATGCTATTTTGGCCTACTCAGTTCCTATTGGAGAAGGAACCAACAACCAGGCTGAGGTGCAAGCAGCAATTTATGGCATGAAGATGTGTCTTCAACAAGGTTTGAGGAAGCTTGTGCTTGAGGTGGACTCACAGCTGCTGTGTAGATGGATCAACATGCAATCAGCCCCTCCATGGCACATTCATCAGGATCTCACCAGCTTGATGCTTTGCATTGATTGCTTTGATGAGTTTAAATGTATTCATACTTATAGAGAGGCTAACTGTGTGGCAGACTCTTTGGCTAAACATAGTCATACTTTGAATTCTCCTCAACATTATGGTGATGTGCAACAACTTCCCAAAGATGCTAGAGCTTACTATTATCTTGACAAGGTCAATATGATGAACTTTAGAAGGAAGAAGTTGAAGATTATTAAAAAACCTCCTTAGTTTGTCTTCTTTTATTGTAAAGGGAGAGTCTCCCTTATTTAAAGCTTTCTTAGTTTACATGTATTGTGAGGAGTCCTCACATAGGTGTTTTCTTGGTTGCTTTCTTGCTAGAATTGGGGAAGAGTTGGCCGACTTTAGATGGTTGGCCGACTTGAGACCCACCATAGAGCGGAGGTACGGTCTATGTCCCCCTCCTTGTAATTTTCTGATTTTCTTATTATATAATAAAGCTTGGGGGTGATGCTCAACCCCTGACCGTCCAAAGGAGTGGGGACCCTTTGGCATAGGTCTGTTCCCTATAAAAAAAAAAAAAAAAAAAAAAAGAACCCTGAACCCTGAACCCTGAACCTGAACCTGAACCTGAACCTGAACCCTGAACCCTGAACCCTGAACCTGAACCCTGAACCCTGAACCCTGAACCCTGAACCCTGAACCCTGAACCCTGAACCCTGAACCCTGAACCCTGAACCCTGAACCCTGAACCTGAACCTGAACCTGAACCTGAACCTGAACCTGAACCTAAACCCTGAACCTGAACCCTGAACCCTGAACCTGAACCCTGAACCCTGAACCCTGAACCCTGAACCCTGAACCCTGAACCCTGAACCCTGAACCCTGAACCCTGAACCCTAAACCTGAACCCTGAACCCTGAACCCTGAACCCTGAACTATGAACCCTGAACCCTGAACCCTGAACCCTGAACCCTGAACCCTGAACCTGAACCTGAACCTATGAACCCTGAACCTGAACCTGAACCTGAACCTATGAACCCTGAACCTGAACCTGAACCTGAACCTATGAACCCTGAACCCTGAACCTGAACCTGAACCTGAACCTGAACCTGAACCCTGAACCCTGAACCCTGAACCTGAACCTGAACCGGAACCTGAACCTGAACCTGAACCCTGAACCCTGAACCCTGAACCTGAACCTGAACCTGAACCTGAACCTGAAGCTATGAACCTGAACCTGAACCTGAACCTGAACCTGAACCTGAACCTGAACCTGAACCTATGAACCCTGAACCTGAACATGAACCCTGAACCTGAACCTGAACCTGAACCCTGAACCCTGAACCCTGAACCCTGAACCCTGAACCCTGAACCCTGAACCCTGAACCCTGAACCCTGAACCCTGAACCCTGAACCCTGAACCCTGAACCCTGAACCCTGAACCCTGAACCCTGAACCCTGAACCCTGAACCCTGAACCCTGAACCCTGAACCCTGAACCTGAACCCGAACCCTGAACCCTGAACCTGAACCTGAACCCTGAACCCTGAACCCTGAACCCTGAACCCTGAACCCTGAACCCTGAACCCTGAACCCTGAACCCTGAACCCTGAACCTGAACCCTGAACCCTGAACCCTGAACCTGAACCTGAACCTGAACCTGAACCTGAACCTGAACCTGAACCTGAACCTGAACCTGAACCTGAACCCGAACCCGAACCCGAACCTGAACCTGAACCCTGAACCCTGAACCCTGAACCCCGAACCCGAACCCGAAACCCTGAACCCTGAACCCTGAACCCTGAACCCTGAACCCTGAACCCTGAACCCTGAACCCTGAACCCTGAACCCTGAACCCTGAACCCTGAACCCTGAACCCTGAACCCTGAACCCTGAACCCTGAACCCTGAACCCTGAACCCTGAACCCTGAACCCTGAACCCTGAACCCTGAACCCTGAACCCTGAACCCTGAACCCTGAACCCTGAACCCTGAACCCTGAACCCTGAACCCTGAACCCTGAACCCTGAACCCTGAACCTGAACCTGAACCTGAACCTGAACCTGAACCTGAACCTGAACCTGAACCTGAACCTGAACCTGAACCTGAACCTGAACCTGAACCTGAACCTGAACCCTGAACCCTGAACCCTGAACCCTGAACCCTGAACCCTGAACCCTGAACCCTGAACCTGAACCTGAACCCTGAACCCTGAACCCTGAACCCTGAACCCTGAACCCTGAACCCTGAACCCTGAACCCTGAACCCTGAACCCTGAACCCTGAACCCTGAACCCTGAACCCTGAACCCTGAACCCTGAACCCTGAACCCTGAACCCTGAACCCTGAACCCTGAACCCTGAACCCTGAACCCTGAACCTGAACCTGAACCTGAACCTGAACCTGAACCTGAACCTGAACCTGAACCTGAACCTTGAACCTGAACCTGAACCTGAACCTGAACCTGAACCTGAACCTGAACCTGAACCTGAACCCTGAACCCTGAACCCTGAACCCTGAACCCCTGAACCCTGAACCCTGAACCTGAACCTATGAACCTATGAACCTGAACCTGAACCTGAACCTGAACCTGAACCTGAACCCTGAACCCTGAACCCTGAACCTGAACCCTGAACCCTGAACCCTGAACCCTGAACCCTGAACCCTGAACCTGAACCTGAACCCTGAACCCTGAACCCTGAACCCTGAACCCTATGAACCCTGAACCCTGAACCCTGAACCCTGAACCCTGAACCCTGAACCCTGAACCTGAACCCTGAACCCTGAACCCTGAACCCTGAACCCTGAACCCTGAACCCTGAACCCTGAACCCTGAACCTGAACCTGAACCTGAACCTGAACCCTGAACCCTGAACCCTGAACCCTGAACCCTGAACCCTGAACCCTGAACCTGAACCTGAACCTGAACCTGAACCTGAACCTGAACCTGAACCTGAACCTATGAACCTGAACCTGAACCTGAACCTGAACCTGAACCTGAACCCTGAACCCTGAACCCTGAACCCTGAACCCTGAACCCTGAACCCTGAACCCTGAACCCTGAACCCTGAACCCTGAACCCTGAACCCTGAACCCTGAACCCTGAACCCTGAACCCTGAACCCTGAACCCTGAACCTGAACCCTGAACCTGAACCTGAACCCTGAACCCTGAACCCTGAACCCTGAACCCTGAACCTGAACCCTGAACCCTGAACCCTGAACCCTGAACCTGATCCCTGAACCCTGAACCCTGAACCCTGAACCCTGAACCCTGAACCCTGAACCCTGAACCCTGAACCCTGAACCCTGAACCCTGAACCCTGAACCCTGAACCCTGAACCCTGAACCCTGAACCCTGAACCCTGAACCCTGAACCCTGAACCCTGAACCCTGAACCCTGAACCCTGAACCCTGAACCCTGAACCCTGAACCTGAACCTGAACCCTGAACCCTGAACCTGAACCCTGAACCCTGAACCCTGAACCCTGAACCCTGAACCCTGAACCCTGAACCCTGAACCCTGAACCCTGAACCCTGAACCCTGAACCCTGAACCCTGAACCCTGAACCCTGAACCCTGAACCCTGAACCCTGAACCCTGAACCCTGAACCCTGAACCCTGAACCCTGACCTGAACCTGAACCCTGAACCCTGAACCCTGAACCCTGAACCCTGAACCCTGAACCCTGAACCCTGAAACCCTGAACCCTGAACCTGAACCTGAACCTGAACCTGAACCTGAACCTGAACATGAACCCTGAACCCTGAACCCTGAACCTGAACCTGAACCTGAACCTGAACCTATGAACCTGAACCTGAACCCTGAACCCTGAACCCTGAACCCTGAACCCTGAACCCTGAACCCTGAACCCTGAACCCTGAACCCTGAACCCTGAACCCTGAACCCTGAACCCTGAACCCTGAACCCTGAACCCTGAACCCTGAACCCTGAACCCTGAACCCTGAACCTGAACCTGAACCTGAACCTGAACCTGAACCCTGAACCCTGAACCCTGAACCCTGAACCTGAACCCTGAACCCTGAACCCTGAACCCTGAACCCTGAACCCTGAACCCTGAACCCTGAACCTGAACCTGAACCCTGAACCCTGAACCCTGAACCCTGAACCCTGAACCTGAACCTGAACCTGAACCTGAACCTGAACCTGAACCTGAACCTGAACCTGAACCTGAACCTGAACCTGAACCCGAACCTGAACCCTGAACCCTGAACCCTGAACCCTGAACCCTGAACCCTGAACCCTGAACCCTGAACCCTGAACCCTGAACCCTGAACCCTGAACTCTATGAACCCTGAACCCTGAACCCTGAACCCTGAACCCTGAACCCTGAACCCTATGAACCCCATCGCTTTCTCATTTTTCCAGCCATTTTCTCTCTCTACGCTCTCTCTCTAGAATTTTTCTCTCTGTTTTTCGCTAATTGCCAGCTCCACCGGAATGGCGCGTGTGCCGCCGGCGGAGGGCAAAAGGCCGCCGGACAAGGATGAACAGGAGCGCCTGGATATGGCGCACCTCCTACAACACACGACGCGCTCAAATACTTCCTCCAGCTCTGGGAAATCGCTTGACAGTCCGGCGATCACTGTAGCGGTCTCTGAAGAAGAACTGGCAAAGGCTCACAAAATCATTTCTCTACTCAATTCTGGACAAATTCGTGTTGTTTCAGGTAGAGGAGAGGAGTCTACTACTAGTGATCTACCTACAGTCCAAAATTCAACACAAATTATCGTACCAATTGAGAGATCTGAGGAGGCGATTTTGGGGAGAATCGCCTCAAAATCGCCTGAGGTGCGCCTCGATTTTAAGCAATCTTCTGGAGATTTTCGTGATAGGGGACAAGGTGGAGATGGGTCTCCAGGAGTTGAAGATTACTTGGGCCAACTTGCAGGCAATTCTACCGGCGGAAACGACGGCGGGGTGGTTTCAGGCAAGAACGACGGAGCTCCAGCGACTTTCGAAGGTCGTGGTATGGTTCAAAATGCTCAGGAGGAGATGGTGAACCCCCCCAATGCAAAAGCCCCAATTGTTAATGCACAATTTCCCTCGAATTTGGAAATTAGGGTTCCGGCGGACGGCGACCTCTCTCCGGCAAAATTCGTGGGACAAGGTGCATACCAATGGATACCTGGGAACATGGAGATGCTCAAGGACCCAAAAGCCCCAAATTTTAATGCACAATTTCAGATTAATTTGAAGAATAGGGTTTCGCAGGAGCAAGGTTTGGCGCAGGGTCAATCGATTGAGAAACCGATTGAATTGGTCAATCTTGTTCATGGAGAGGACCAAGGAGACACGAACGAGCAAATTACCAAGGAGATGGGTGACAAGAACCAACATGAATTGGTAAATCAAGGTCAAAGGGGCACTGTGTACAGTGATAGTGATGGTTTGGAAGGAACGAAGGGCCCAACAGCTACATCCTTGCAACCAGGTGAGTATGTTGACCCAGTGAACAAGGAGTTGAATGTTGTTGTGAATCAGGTGCCTCCTCATTCTCCAAAAGGTGTTATGAATGATGTTTCTGGCAAAGTTCTGAAGGACAAGTCACAATTGATCTGGAAGGAAGTGCCTAAGACCAAGGAGAGTGTTACTGCACACCATCAGGTAAATATGCCCATAAGTCACTCCCTTCCTAAGATCTCTACTAACTTTGACAGTTACCATCCCCAGAAAACCAAACATCAACATGCTAATGATAATATCTTACCTAAAAACTCCTTGTACCAGAATACCTCTACCAAAAATAATCAGATTCCCATTGAACCTGCCCCCCCCACCATTATCCAATCTTTTGCTACCAAATTAAGAATGAACCAGGCCAAAACTGAAGTCCCTATTTCCATTACCCCTCCCAAAATTACTACTAAACAAGGCCACCCTGCTGTGATCTTTAGAAAGGATGATTTTATGGGCAAATTAGCTGATAGATGCAGGTACACTCTAATTGGCAAGTTTACCAACACCATGCCCAGAATGGAGGTGATTAGAAGGAGCTTTATTGCTCAAACACAGCTGACTGGGGGTGTTAAAATAGCTCACTTCAATTCAAGGCACATATACATTGATTTGGACAATGAGGCTGATCACATCACTGTTTGGACTAAACAAAGGATGTTCATTGAAGGCCAGCTGATGAGGCTTCAACTCTGGACTCCTACTTTCAAACCAGATGAAGAAACCTCCATTGTTCCTGTTTGGGTTACCCTTCCTGAGCTTCCATGGCATTGTTATTACATGGAGGTTATTTCAGCTCTATTGGCCCCTATTGGCAAAGCTTTGTACTTAGATTCAGCTTCTATTCAAAAGACTAGAGGGAGTGTAGCTAAGGTCAAAGTTCAGATTGACATTACCAAGGAGAGACCTCAACATGTCTGGTTAGGCTTTGATGAGGATGATATCTCTGTGGGGAAGTGGCAATTAATCCAGTATGAGGACCTCCCAGACTATTGTATGCATTGTAAACACCAAGGTCACTCCATCAATAGATGTTTGATCAAGAAAAGGGAGGAGGAGAATAAACAAAAGCAAGAGCAGGGAACTGTTCCAACAGTCAATGGGAAAGGAAGTGTTGATATCCAAGAAGAGGAGAGACTGATGAAGCCCCCAAAGAATAATGGTGACAACCAAGCTAAGGAGCCTAGCAAGCAAAAGCAAAATGAAGAGCAATGGCAGACTCAAAAGAAGAAGAATACCAAGAGGAAGCTGAATCAGACTCAGGCTGCTGGTAATAATGCCAAAGCCCAGCAAGCACTTAGTCAGAAGGACATCATGACAGGCCCAGGTATTGAGAAAGACCCTAGTAGGGTCTTAAATGTTCCAATTTCTTTGGAACAGCCCCCTATGCCCCCTATCTTTGATGTTGAGAATGTGAATGATGTGAATTCCCATACCCCTTGCCCCTCTACTGTTGGTAATGCTGGTGGAGTTAATGGTGGGTGGATGGATTGTCAGGAGAACTTATCTAGCATGCAGGGAGGGTACCAAAAAAAGGGGGGGGTTTCCAATCAGGCTCCTGCCACCACTAATTCAGACCAACATCAATCTCCATTGGTAGAGAAGGCAAGAAGCTCAGATCATGTTGTTGAGAACAGGAGGGGTGGAGAAGATCAAGGATTGCAAGTACAGCTTCCCTTGGGGGGCATGGCTAAGGATCTTGGCTCCCTTGCTAGTTCTAGTGGTACTAAAAGTAAGAACAAACCAAGCAAAAAGAGGAGAGATGCCTGATAAGGAGAGGACCTCTGATGTCCAGGAAGAAGGGCTCTGCACCAATTTTATATTGATTGATGACACCCAAGCCATAGCTGTCACACCTTTGAATGTCCAAGTTCCTGTTCCTAGTGATGATAATGGAGATGTTGTTCCAACTGAGTTATGTCAATTTAATACTGACCCAACTCTATCTAGTTCTGCTCAAGATGATTATGGGGTTATACACTCTGAGGATGAAATGGATGATGATTCTTACCCTATGAGGGAGGAGGAGGAGACTGATCCCAATTGTGATCTCCTTAACAGAGTGAGTATTCCTACTAATGACAGTTCTATTCAGGAGGAAATCCAGCAGCTCAGTCAAGAGCAAGGCCTTTCTCCAAGAGGCTCTAATCAGACAAGGAAGCAAGTTGTGCCTAACAACACTAAACATCCTGCCACTTCAGGCAGACCAAATACCAGACTTTTCACCTCTAAATCTTCCCAATGATTAACACAATCATTTGGAATGCTAGGGGTATTCAAACCCAAGGTGCCATGGAAAGACTTCAATCTCTCAAGTATATTCATCAGTTGTCAATGATTGTCATCCTAGAACCATTCTCAGCAAGCCAGTTACAGCATTGTAGAATGGAATTAGGTATGGACAAGGCAATTTCAAATGTTAATGGTAAGATCTGGGCCTTCTGGAGTCAGGACATGGAGTGTGATGTGATTGAACAAGATGACCAGCAGATCACCTGTCAGATTCAACATGCTCAGTTAGCTCAGAAGTTTATTGTCACTTTTGTATATGCCAAATGCAGGGAATACATGAGAAGACCACTTTGGGAGAGAATGTTGAACATCTCCAATCAATTCAGTAATAATCCTTGGTGTGTTGTGGGAGATTTCAATGTTATTACTGCCACTGAGGAGAAGCTTGGGGGTATTCCATATAACATGAACAAGAGTCTAGATTTCATTTCTGTTATTGAAGGTTGTGGGCTGACTGACTTGGGGTTCACTGGTCAGAGGTTTACATGGTGTAATAATAGAGGTCTGAGATTCAGAATATGGAAAAGACTGGATAGAGCCATGGTGAATGATAAATGGCTTGATCTTATGCCCCAAACCACCAATACTCACTTGCCAACAGTGAGCTCTGATCACTGCCCCTTATTACTAGAAATGAAGACTAATAGTGACTCTGCCATAAGATACTTCAAATTTCTGAATTGCTGGACTGAGCAGGCTGGCTTTTTGGAGGTTGTTAATTCTTGTTGGGGCAGGGATATTAAGGGGGATCCTATGTGGGTGTTTCATCAGAAGCTTAAGAGGGTGTCATCAACTCTTAGTAGATGGTCCAAGGAGCAGTTTGGAGACATCTATGCAAGGGTCAAAGAGTATGAAGAGAAGTGTAAAAAAGCTGAAGAAGAATTGCTGGAGGTGAACTCAGATGCAGCTAGATGTAATCTTCACTTGCTGAATGCTGAATATATTAGACACCTCAAGATGGAAGAATCTATTCTCAGACAAAAGTCCCAACTTCACTGGTTCCAAGAAGGAGATGCTAACACAGCTTACTTTCATGCTCTTATGAGAGGGAGGAGGAGAAGATTGTTTATTCATAGAGTGAAGGATGAAGATGGTGATTGGTTCCAAGGAGATGAGGATATTGCAAATGCAGCTTGCAATCATTTTCAGAAAATATTCACTGGAGAAGATAAACATATTGATGAGAAGGTTTTGGACTGTATTACTGCTAGAGTTACTCAGGAGCACAACAATTCCTTGGTGCACATGCCTGATCTTGATGAATTGAAGCAGGTAGTGTTCTCTTTGAGCTTCCATTCTGCAGCAGGTCCTGATGGCTTTAATGGGAAGTTCTTTCAGTCATGTTGGGATATCATCAAAGATGACTTGCTTGCAGTCATTCATGCTTTCTTTTGTGGTCATGCTATGCCCAAGTACTTCTCCCATGCTTGTCTGGTTCTTCTCCCAAAAATCAAAAATCCCAATAAATTGTCTGATTTTAGACCTATCAGCTTGAGTAACTTTGTTAACAAAGTGATCTCAAAGTTGCTTTGTATGAGGTTGTCTCCCATTCTGCCTAGTCTCATATCTCCTAATCAAACTGGTTTTGTCAAAGGAAGGAGTATCTCTGAAAATATCATGCTTGCTCAGGAGATTATGCACAGTATAAAGAAGCCTAACAGAGGGGGTAATGTGATTCTAAAATTGGACATGGCTAAGGCCTATGATAGGGTGTCATGGTCTTTTATATGTCTAGTGATGAGGAAGATGGGGTTCCAGGAAAAATTTATTGATATGATCTGGAGAATAATGTCTAACAATTGGTATTCCATCATCATCAATGGATCAAGGCATGGTTTTTTCCACTCCACCAGGGGTCTTAAACAAGGAGATCCACTATCTCCTGCCTTATTTATTATGGGTGCAGAGGTCCTCTCCAAATTGCTCAATCAACTTCACCAGTCTCCCCATTTCCATGGTTTTTATATGGAGAAGAAGGGTCCCCAGATCAATCATCTAAGCTTTGCTGATGATACTATCATTTTCAGCTCTGGGAGAAGCAAATCCCTTGAGCTTGTGATGCAGACCCTTGCAGTGTATGAAGATGTTTCTGGTCAGCTTATCAACAAGAAAAAGAGTCACTTCATTGTCCATGAGCACACATTCAAGAGATCTATCAACAGAATTAAAAACATCACAGGTTTCTTGCAGAAAAGGGCTCCATTTAGTTATTTGGGATGCCCTATGTATCTTGGCAGACAAAAGATTATCTATTATTCAGACATGATCTCTAAGGTGGCTTCTAGAATTGCAGGGTGGCAAACTAAGTTGCTCAGCTTTGGTGGCAGGGCTACACTTATAAAACATGTCTTGCAATCTCTCCCTATTCATATCCTTTCAGCTGTGGCCCCTCCTGTGACTGTTTTGAGACAACTTCAATGTTTGATGGCAGACTTTTTTTGGGGTTGGCTTGATGAGAAAAGGAAGTATCATTGGTCATCCTGGAGGAATTTGAGTATGCCATATGATGAAGGGGGTATTGGGGTGAGGATGCTCACTGATGTATGCAGGGCATTCCAGTTTAAACAATGGTGGACTTTTAGATCTAGCAATACCTTATGGGGTGATTTTCTCAAGGCAAAGTATTGCCAAAGATCTAATCCTATAAGCAAGAAATGGGACACTGGGGACTCTATTATATGGAAGAACATGATGATAAACAAGATAAAGATGGAACCCTTTATTCTCTGGAGAATTAATTCTGGCACTTGCTCATTTTGGTGGGATAATTGGCTGGGGGTGGGCCCTTTAGCCCATTTCAATGACTCCAGTTGTGGCCAAAATAATGTTAAGGTGAGCTCTTTTCTGCAGCATGGAGATTGGGATTCTGAGCTTGTTAATCAGGTGGCTCCTCCTCAACATCTCAGAGCTATTTTGGATACCAAGTTCCAGTTCAAACAGGGGGTGACTGACAAGGCTATATGGAGATTGACTCCTGATGGGGCTTTCACTATTTCTTCAGCTTGGCACATGATAAGAGATCATAGAGCCAAATCTTTTATTAATCAGAAAACATGGAACAAGAACATCCCCTTTAAATGTTCTTTTCTTCTTTGGAGAGCTTTAAGGGGCAAACTTCCAACTAATGAGAAACTGTGCCAGTTAGGGTATGATCCTAAGCCTTGCTGTTGCTGTTATAGGCCTGGGGTTGACACTATTGAGCATATTTTTGTTTCTGGACACTTTGCTAGAAGTGTATGGAAAAGAATGGCTGCTTCTTGTGGTATTTGTAATGATCCTCTTCCTTTGAACCAGTTTATCATGAGATGGTGGCAAACAAAGAGCAAGAATGAGGCTCATAGACTTGTTTTACAGGCCCTTCCTATTTTTGTTTGCTGGAACCTCTGGAAGAACAGGTGTGCTGGAAGATTTGCTGGCCAAAAATCAAATATGACCAGGGTCCTCTACTTGATCATGAAGGATATTTATTTCTTGATGAATGCAGCTTACTCTTATATTATTTGGCCAAGGAATTGGGGTGATCTGTTAAAGGCCATTGAAGATTGTTATCATGTTTTTAAAATTACTCCTGTTTTATGGAGTAAACCAACTACCAGCTGGTACAAGTTGAACTCAGATGGGAGCTCTCTTACCAATGGTAATATGGGGATTGGTGGCATTGTCAGGGATACTTTTGGAGTGGCTGTAGTGGCTTATTCTGTCCCCATTGGTGTTGGAACTAATAACCAAGCTGAAGTGCAAGCTGCTATCTATGGTTTGAAGGTGTGTCTTCAACAGGGCTTAAGAAAGATTGTACTTGAGGTTGATTCTTTGTTGCTGTGTAGATGGATTAACAAGCAATCAATCACTCCATGGCATATTGATCAAGAGATTATCAGATTAGTTAACATTGCTTCCTGTTTTGATGATTTCAAGTGCATACATACGTATAGAGAGGCTAACAGTGTGGCAGATTCTCTGGCTAAGCATAGCCATTCTCTGAATTCTCCTCAAGAGTATTATGATGTGCAACATTATCCCAAGGATGCAAGAGCTCTGTATCTCCTTGACAAGGATCAGATGATGAATTTTAGAAGGAAGAAGTTGAAAATTATTAAAAAGCCTCCTTAGTTTTTCTTTTGCATTGTAAAGGGAGAGTCTCCCTTATTTATTGGCTTTCTTAGATTTCATGTACTGTGAGGAGTCCTCACGTAGGTGTTTTCTTTGTTGCTATCTTGCTAGAATTGGGGAAGAGTTGGCCGACTTTAGATGGTTGGCCGACTTGAGAACCACCATAGAGCGGAGGTACGGTCTATGCCCCCCTCCTTGTATTTTTCTGTTATTCTTATTATATAACAAAGCTTGGGGGTGATGCTCAACCCCTGACCGTCCAAAGGAAAAAAAAAAAAGAACCCTATGAACCCTATGAACCTGAACCTGAACCTGAACCCTGAACCTGAACCCTGAACCCTGAACCCTGAACCCTGAACCCTGAACCCTGAACCCTGAACCCTGAACCCTGAACCCTGAACCCTGAACCCTGAACCTGAACCTGAACCCTGAACCCTGAACCTGAACCTATGAACCCTGAACCCTGAACCCTGAACCCTGAACCCTGAACCCTGAACCCTGAACCCTGAACCCTGAACCCTGAACCCTGAACCCTGAACCCTCATCGCTTTCTCATTTTTCCGCAATTTTTCTCTCTCTACAGTCTCTCTCTAAAACGCTCTCTACTGTTTCACAGGGACAGTTTCGCCGGAATGGCGCGTGACGTGCCTGTGGGCGGCGATAGGCCGCCGGACCAGTCTCATCCAGGGCGCTCAGACTTGGCGCACCTCCCTATCACTAGCACGCACGCATCCAAACCCTCCAGTTCTAGCGAATCGAGCCCCAATTTGGCGATCATTGAGGTGATTTCTGAAGAGGAACTGGCTAGGGTTCAGAAAATTATATCCCTTGTTAATTTGGGGCAGATTCGTATAGATTCAAAGGGTAAACATGTTTCACCAGTGGTTGATCCATCTTTGTTCCAAATTTCAACTCAATCCACCTTACCAATCGTGCAATCCACCGAGGCGATTTTGGGTTCGAAGTCGCAGGAGGTCGCGACTGTTAGTGCTCCCACTTCCAATGAGATTCGTGAGATGGGACCAACTGGGGATAGGTCGTCTAGTCATGAGGAGCAATTGGGAGAATTTGGGGGCAATTCTAATGGAGGGATTGCCGGCAATCCACTTTCCGGCACCGGTGAGGCTTCTCCGGCGAAATTCGTCAATGAAGACGCATACCAGTCGACTCCTGGGAGCAAGGGGGACACGTTGATTGCAAAAGCCCCAAATTTTAATGTGGGGTTGGGATCGAATTTGGAAATTAGGGTTTCCCAGTCCCAATTTCCAATTCCGGTGGAGAATTCAAAATTGAGTGGCGATAAAGGGGTCACTGCTCAAAGTCACCATGCTGGTCATCCTATGGTGATTAGAGATGATGTACAACCCAAAGATTCTATGGTGGAGGCTTTGAATGGGCCAAACTTGGGCGACCAGGCTTTGATCACTTGCAAGGGACTACAAGGGTGCTCAATGGGAGACCTGCAGCTTCCTGATGTTACTCCTTTAATCCCAGGTACGTGTGGTGTGCATACCAGTTCTGGAGTTCATGTTCAAGGTCCTGTAGACCCCTTGAACAATGGTACTATGCCTGTGGTTGTGAATTCTGATGATATTGAGGATGATCCTGGCAAAATTGTTAAAAATAAGGCTCACCTGATATGGAAGGAGGTTAGTAAGGCCAAAGAGAGTGTTCCTGCAACTCAGAAGGTCAATGT
Organism: Solanum rostratum; assembly: GCA_029948455.1. NCBI lineage: Eukaryota > Viridiplantae > Streptophyta > Magnoliopsida > Solanales > Solanaceae > Solanum > Solanum rostratum. Next base: position 49,850 of record CM057045.1, read on the forward strand.
GCCCACTAATCATTCCCTCCCTAAGATCTCCACCAATTTTGACTCCTACCACCCTCAAAAAACCAAAAACCAGTATCCCACTGATAGTTCTATTCCCAAAAACATCATGAACCAGTCTAATAATAGCAGACCTAACCAAATTCCTTCTGAACCTGCCCCACCCACCATTATCCAGTCCTTTGCAACAAAATTAAGAATGAACCAAGCCAAATCTGAAATTCCTATATCCCTCACCCCTCCCAAAATTACCACAAAACAAGGCCACCCTGCTGTGATCTTTAAAAGGGATGACTTTTTGGGTAAATTGGCTGAGAGATGTAGGTACACTCTAATTGGTAAGTTTACTAACTCTATGCCTAGAATGGAGGTGATAAGAAGGAGCTTTATAGCTCAGACACAGCTTACTGGAGGTGTCAAAATTGCTCATTTTAATTCAAGACACATCTACATTGACCTGGACAATGAGGCTGACCATATCACTGTTTGGACTAAACAAAGGATGTTTATAGAAGGCCAGTTGATGAGGCTTCAAATTTGGACTCCTACCTTCAAACCAGATGAGGAAACATCTATTGTCCCAGTTTGGGTGACCCTTCCTGAACTCCCATGGCATTGCTATTACATGGAGGTTATTTCAGCCTTATTAGCACCCATTGGCAAGGCTCTGTATTTAGACTCAGCATCCATCCAAAAAACTAGAGGAAGTGTGGCCAAGGTAAAAGTTCAGATTGACATAACCAAGGAGAGACCTCAGCATGTATGGCTGGGCTTTGATGAGGATGACATAACAGTGGGGAAGTGGCAACTTATTCAATATGAAGATCTTCCAGAATACTGTACTTTCTGTAAACATCAAGGGCATTCCATTGCTAAGTGTCTTATCAAAAAGAGGGAAGAAGAAAACAAACAAAAGCAGGAACAGGAGAATGGTGTTATGCTCAATGGGAAGGGCAGTTCTAGTACTCAGAATGAAGAGAGGGTAATGAAAGCTTCAAAGAAAAATAGTGACACTCAAATCAAGGATTCCAGTAAGAACCATCCAAATGAAGACCAGTGGCAAACTCAAAAGAAGAAGAATTTCAAGAAGAAGCAGAATCAAATGTCTACTATTGGAACTAATTCAAAGGACCAGGAAGTCCCTATGCAGAAGGATAACATGATAAGCCCAGGTATTGTGAAAGACCATTTGAAGGTCTTAAATGTTCCTACTGTGGAACAACCCCCTATTTCCCCTGGTTGTAATATTGAGAATGTGGATGCTGTAAATCCCCCTACCCAATGTCCCTTGGCTGATCTTGCTGGTGGAGTTAATGGTGGGTGGATGGATTGTCAGGAGAACCATTCTAATCTGCAGGAAGGGGCCCAAAAAGGGGGGGAGTTACCTGTTCATGTTCCTGCTAACTCTGGCTGTATCCAGCAACCTTCTCCAGTTGTGGTTGTTAATAGGAAGGGAGTTCAGAATCTGGGATGTCAAGCTGATCAAGCTTTGGGTGGCATGGCCAAAGATCTTGGTTCTCTTGCTAGTTCCAGTGGAACTAAAAGCAAGAACAAACCAAGTAAAAAGAGAAGAGATGCTTTGAAGAAGAAATTAGCTGAGTCAGAGGGTGTTGCTACTGTTGATAGGCCTGATATTGCTCAGGGAGATGAACATTGCACCAAATTCATCTTGGTTGATGATACTCAGGCTATAGCTGTTACCCCTTTAAATGTCCAGGTCACTACCCCCAGTGATGTTTTGAGAGAGGTGATCCCACCAGGTATATGCCAATTCAACACTGATCCTACTTTATCCAACTCTGTCCAAGATGAGTATGGGGTTATACATTCAGAAGATGAGATGGAGGATAATTCTTATCCTATGAGAGAAGAAGAGGAGACTGAAGCCACTTGTGACCACCTTATTGGAGGTGGTGATCATGCTAATGACAATTCTATCCAAGAAGAAATCCAGCAATTGAGTCAGGAACAAGGTCTTTCCCCTAGAGGTCCTACTCAAGCAAGGAGACATAATGTTTCAACTACCACCAAGCATCCTGTCACTTCAGGCAGGCCAAATACCAGACTTTTCACTTCCAAATCATCCCAATGATTAGTACAATCATTTGGAATGCTAGGGGTATTCAGACCCTGGGAGCCATGGAAAGACTTCAATCTCTCAAACAAGTTCACCATCTGTCAATGATTGTCATCCTTGAGCCTTTCTCCTCAAGTGATCAGCTTCAACAGTGTAGAATTCAACTAGGAATGGACAAGGCATTGTCTAATCCTAATGGTAAGATTTGGGTTTTTTGGAATCAGGAAATGGAGTGTGATGTGATTGAGCAAGATGATCAGCAGATTACTTGTCAGATACAGCATATCCAACTAGCTCAGAAGTTTATAGCTTCTTTTGTTTATGCCAAATGTAGAGAATATCTGAGAAGACCTCTCTGGGAAAGGTTGTTGCACATCTCTAATCAGTTCAGCAATGAGCCTTGGTGTGTGGTGGGGGACTTTAATGTAATTACTGCCACTGAAGAGAAGCTGGGGGGTATTCCTTACAACATGAATAAGAGTTTGGACTTCATTTCTGTTATTGAAGGGTGTGGGCTGACTGACTTGGGTTTTACTGGTCAGAGGTTTACTTGGTGCAATAATAGAGGTGTTCTGTTCAGAATTTGGAAAAGATTGGATAGAGCCATGGTGAATGATAGATGGTTGGAACTTATGCCTCAGACTACCAATACTCACTTGCCAACAGTGAGTTCTGATCATTGCCCTCTTTTGTTGGAAATGAAGACTAGGGTGGATGCTGCCATTAAGTACTTCAAGTTCCTTAATTGCTGGTCTGACCAACCAGGTTTTTTGGATATTGTCAAGTCTAGCTGGGACAAGAAGGTTAGTGGTGATCCTATGTGGGTCTTTCATCAGAAGCTTAAGAAGGTGTCTTCAACCCTTAGTAGATGGTCCAAGGAGCAGTTTGGGGACATCCATGCAATGGTAAAAGAGTATGAAGAGAAATGTAGAAAAGCTGAAGAGGAGTTACTAGAAGAGCAATCTGATGCTGCTAGATGCAACCTTCATTCTCTGAATGCAGAATACATTAGGCATCTCAAGTTGGAAGAATCTATTCTCAGACAAAAGTCCCAACTCCACTGGTTCAAGGAAGGAGATGCTAACACTGCCTACTTCCATGCTCTGATGAGAGGAAGAAGAAGAAGATTGTTTATCCACAGAGTGAAGGATGAGGAGGGTGACTGGTTCCAAGGAGATGAGGATATTGCAAATGCTGCTTGCAATCATTTCCAGAAAATTTTCACTGAAGAGAGTAAATATATTGATGAGAAGACCCTTGACTGTATCTCTGCTACAGTTACTCAGGAGCAAAACAACTCCCTGGTGCACATGCCTGATATGGAGGAATTGAAAAGAGTGGTATTCTCTTTGAGTTGTCATTCTGCAGCTGGTCCTGATGGCTTTAATGGGAAGTTCTTCCAGTCTTGTTGGGAGATCATTAATCATGATTTGCTTGCAGCTATTCAAGCTTTCTTTTGTGGTCATACTATGCCCAAGTACTTCTCCCATGCTTGTCTAGTCCTGCTTCCAAAAATCAAAAACCCCAATAAGTTATCTGATTTTAGACCTATTAGTTTGAGTAACTTCTTTAGCAAAGTGATCTCAAAGTTGCTCTGTATGAGGTTATCTCCCATTCTGCCAAGTCTCATTTCTCCTAATCAAACTGGTTTTGTCAAAGGAAGAAGTATCTCTGAGAATATAATGCTTGCTCAGGAGATTATTCACAGTATCAAAAAGCCTAACAGAGGGGGTAATGTGATTTTAAAACTGGACATGGCTAAGGCATATGATAGAGTGTCATGGTCTTTCATATGTCTAGTCATGAGGAAGATGGGGTTCCAGGAAAAGTTTATTGATATGATCTGGAGAATTATGTCCAACAATTGGTATTCCATTATCATCAATGGGTCTAGGCATGGTTTTTTCCACTCCACCAGGGGTCTTAAGCAAGGAGACCCTCTGTCTCCTGCTTTATTTATTATGGGTGCTGAGGTCCTCTCTAAAATGCTCAATAAGCTTCATCAGTCTCCCCATTTCCATGGTTTTTATATGGAGAAGAAGGGTCCTCAAATCAATCATCTTAGTTTTGCTGATGACACCATTATTTTCACTTCTGGGAGAACCAGATCTCTTGAGCTTGTGATGCAGACCCTTGCAGTGTATGAAAATGTTTCTGGTCAGCTGATTAACAAGAAAAAGAGTTATTTCATTGTCCATGAGCATACTTTTAAAAGGTCCATCAACAGAATTAAAAACATCACTGGTTTTTTGCAGAAAAAGGCTCCTTTTAATTACTTGGGATGCCCTATGTATCTTGGCAGACAAAAGATTATCTACTATTCAGACATGATCTCTAAGGTGGCCTCTAGAATCTCTGGGTGGCAGACTAAGTTGCTTAGCTTTGGGGGCAGGGCAACTCTTATTAAAAATGTCTTACAATCTCTCCCCATTCATATCCTTTCAGCTGTATCCCCTCCAGTGACTGTATTGAGACAGATTCAGTGTTTGATGGCAGACTTTTTCTGGGGTTGGCTTGATGAGAAAAGGAAGTATCATTGGTCTTCTTGGAAGAACTTGAGTGTGCCTTATGAGGAAGGGGGTATTGGGGTGAGGATGCTCACTGATGTATGCAGGGCCTTTCAGTTCAAACAATGGTGGATGTTTAGAGTTAATAAGACTTTATGGGGTGATTTTCTCATGGCAAAGTATTGTCAAAGATCTAACCCTATAAGCAAGAAATGGGATACTGGGGATTCCATTGTGTGGAAGAACATGATGCTTAATAAGATGAAGATGGAACCCTTTATCCTATGGAAAATCAACTCTGGAAATTGCTCCTTTTGGTGGGATAATTGGCTGGGGGTTGGTCCCTTAGCTCACTTCAGTGATTTCAGTTGTGGTCAGAACAATGCAAAGGTGAGTTCTTTTCTGCAAAATGGGGAATGGGATGCTGAACTTGTTAATCAGGAGGCTCCTTCTCAACACCTGACAACTATTTTTGATACCAAGTTCCAGTTCAAACAAGGGGTGAATGACAAGGCTATCTGGAAATTGAATCCTGATGGGGCCTTCACTATTTCATCAGCTTGGCACATGATAAGAGAGCATAAGACTAAATCTCTTATCAATCAGAATACCTGGCACAAGAACATCCCTTTTAAATGTTCATTTCTTCTCTGGAGAGCTTTAAGGGGTAAATTGCCAACTAATGAAAAACTTGGCCAGTTGGGATATGATCCTAAGCCTTGTTGCTGCTGTTATAGGGCTGGGGTTGACACCATTGATCATATCTTTGTGTCTGGTCATTTTGCTAGGAGTGTGTGGAAAAAAATGGCAGCTTCTTGTGGCATTTGCAATGACCCTCTTCCTTTGGGTCCTTTTATTATGAGATGGTGGCAAACAAAGCACAAGAATGATGCTCATCGACTGGTTCTTCAAGCCCTTCCTATTTTTGTTTGTTGGAATCTTTGGAAGAATAGGTGTGCTGGAAGATATGCTGGGCATAAATCAAACATGACTAGGGTCTTGTATTTGATTATGAAGGACATTTTCTTCCTATTGAATTCAGCTTATCCTTATATCGTTTGGCCCAGGAATTGGGGTGATTTGTTAAAATCCATTGAGGATTGTCATCATGTGATTAAAATCACTCCTGTCATGTGGCATAGACCAGTGAGCAGTTGGTATAAATTGAATTCAGATGGGAGTGCCTTGAATAACAATAGCATGGGGGCTGGTGGTATTGTAAGGGGTGAACAGGGCCAGGTTATCATGGCATACTCAGTCCCTCTTGGAGAAGGAACTAACAACCAGGCAGAGGTTCAAGCTGCAATTTATGGCATGAAGATGTGTCTTCAGCATGGTTTAAGGAAGATAGTACTCGAGGTGGATTCACAACTCCTGTGTAGATGGATCAACATGCAGTCAACTCCACCTTGGCACATTGATCTTAAGCTCACTGATTTGAGAGAGGTAATTGCTGATTTGGATGCTTTTCAATGCATTCATACGTACAGGGAGGCTAACAATGTGGCAGATTCTTTGGCGAAGTATAGCCATAATTTGGACTCTCCTCAGCTTTATTATGATGTGCAACAACTCCCCAAGGACGCTAGAGCCTATTACTATCTTGACAGAATCAACATGATGAACTTCAGAAGGAAGAAATTGAAAGTTATTAAAAAACCTCCTTAGTTTGTTTTGTTTTCTTTTCCCTTGTAAAGGGAGAGTCTCCCTTATTTTTAGCTTTCTTAGATTACATGTATTGTGAGGAGTCCTCACATAGGTGTTTTCTTTGTTGCTTCCTTTTAGTATTGGGGATGAGTTGGCCGACCTTAGATGGTTGGCCGACTTGTGACCCACCATAGAGTGGAGGTAAGGTCTATGTCCCCCTCTTTGTATTTTGGTTTGATTTTATTTATAATAAAGCTTGGGGGTGACGCTCAACCCCTGACCGTCCAAAGGAGTGGGGACCCTTTGGCATAGGTCTGTTCCCTATAAAAAAAAAAAAAAAAAAAAAAGAACCCTGAACCCTGAACCCTGAACCCTGAACCTGAACCTGAACCTGAACCTGAACCTGAACCTGAACCCTGAACCCTGAACCCTGAACCCTGAACCCTGAACCCTGAACCCTATGAACCCTGAACCCTGAACCCTATGAACCCTGAACCCTGAACCTATGAACCCTGAACCCTGAACCCTGAACCCTGAACCTATGATCTATGAACCCTGAACCCTGAACCCTGAACCCTGAACCCTGAACCCTGAACCCTGAACCCTGAACCCTGAACCCTGAACCCTGAACCCTGAACCCTGAACCCTGAACCCTGAACCCTGAACCCTGAACCCTGAACCCTGAACCCTGAACCCTGAACCCTGAACCTATGAACCCTGAACCTGAACCCTGAACCCTGAACCCTGAACCCTGAACCCTGAACCCTGAACCCTGAACCCTGAACCCTGAACCCTGAACCCTGAACCCTGAACCCTGAACCTGAACCTGAACCCTGAACCCTGAACCTGAACCTATGAACCCTGAACCCTGAACCCTGAACCCTGAACCCTGAACCCTGAACCCTGAACCCTGAACCCTGAACCCTGAACCCTGAACCCTGAACCCTGAACCCTGAACCCTGAACCTGAACCTGAACCTGAACCTGAACCTGAACCTGAACCTGAACCTGAACCTGAACCTATGAACCCTATGAACCTGAACCTGAACCTGAACCTGAACCTGAACCCTGAACCTGAACCTGAACCTGAACCTGAACCTGAACCTGAACCTGAACCTGAACCTGAACCCTGAACCCTGAACCCTGAACCCTGAACCCTGAACCCTGAACCCTGAACCCTGAACCCTGAACCCTGAACCCTGAACCCTGAACCCTGAACCCTGAACCCTGAACCCTGAACCCTGAACCTGAACCTGAACCCTGAACCTGAACCTGAACCTGAACCTGAACCTATGAACCCTGAACCCTGAACCCTGAACCTGAACCTGAACCCTGAACCCGAATGCAAGGGGTATTCAAACCCAGGGAGCTATGGAAAGACTTCAAGCACTCAAGTATATTCATCATTTGTCAATGATTGTCATACTAGAACCTTTTTCTGGAGATGCACAGTTGCAGCAGTGTAGAATTCAACTTGGTATGGACAAGGCAATTTCTAACACTAATGGTAAGATCTGGGCTTTCTGGAGTCATGAGGTGGAGTGTGAGGTGATTGAACATGATGAACAGCAGATCACCTGTCAATTTCAACACAATCAACTTGCTCAACAGTTCATTGTCACTTTTGTATATGCCAAATGCAGAGAATATATGAGAAGACCCCTTTGGGAAAGGTTGTTGCACATCTCTAATGTCTTCAATAAAGATCCCTGGTGTGTGGTGGGGGACTTTAATGTCATAACTGACACTGAAGAAAAGCTGGGGGGTATTCCTTATAACATGAAAAAAAGTTTTGACTTCATTTCTGTTATTGAAGGGTGTGGTTTATCTGACTTGGGTTTCACTGGTCAAAGGTATACTTGGTGTAATAATAGAGGTGTTATGTTTAGAATTTGGAAAAGGTTGGATAGAGCCATGGTGAATGATAGATGGCTGGAACTTATGCCACAAACTACCAATACTCACTTGCCAACAGTGAGTTCAGATCATTGTCCTCTTTTGCTGGAGATGAAGACCAATGTTGATACTGCCATTAGGTACTTCAAGTTCCTGAATTGCTGGACTGAGCAACAAGGTTTCTTGGAGACTGTCAAATCTTGTTGGGACAGGTCTATCAGGGGAGATCCCATGTGGGTGTTCCATCAGAAGCTTAAAAGGACCTCTTCAACCCTTAGTAAGTGGTCTAGGGAACAATTTGGGGATATTCATGCTGTGGTCAAAGAGTATGAAGAGAGATGCAGAAAAGCTGAAGAAGAGTTACTGAGCTTGAACTCTGATGTTGCTAGAAGTAATCTTCATTTTCTTAATGCTGAGTACATTAGACACCTTAAATTGGAAGATTCCATCCTTAGACAAAAGACTCAACTTCACTGGTTCCAAGAAGGGGATGCCAATACAGCCTACTTCCATGCTCTAATGAGAGGTAGAAGAAGAAGATTGTTTATTCATAGAGTTAAGGATGAGGAGGGTGATTGGTTCCAAGGAGATGATGAGATTGCAGATGCAGCATGCAAGCATTTTGAGACCATTTTCACTGGTGATGATAGTTATGTTGATGAAAGTGTTCTGGATTGTATCTCTGGTAAGATCACTCAGGAGCAAAACAATTCTTTGGTGTGCATGCCAGATCTGGATGAGTTGAAGCAGGTTGTTTTCTCCTTGAGTGCTAGTTCAGCTGCTGGTCCAGATGGGTTTAATGGAAAATTTTTCCAAGCTTGTTGGGAAATCATCAAACATGACTTACTGGCAGTGATACATTCCTTTTTCTGTGGTCATGCTTTGCCCAAGTATTTTACTCATGCTTGCCTGGTATTGTTGCCTAAGATCAAGAATCCTAATAGATTGTCTGATTTCAGGCCCATCAGCTTGAGTAATTTTGTTAACAAGGTGATCTCCAAGTTGCTTTGTCTGAGGTTATCTCCCATTTTGCCAAACTTGATTTCTCCTAATCAAACTGGTTTTGTCAAAGGAAGGAGTATATCTGAAAATATAATGCTTGCTCAAGAGATTATTCACAGCATCAAGAAGCCTAACAGAGGGGGTAATGTCATTTTAAAACTGGACATGGCCAAAGCATATGACAGGGTATCATGGTCCTTTATTTGTCTAGTTATGAGGAAGATGGGATTCCAAGAAGCTTTTATTGATATGATCTGGAGAATTATGTCCAATAACTGGTATTCCATAATCATCAATGGATTAAGGCATGGTTTTTTCCACTCTACCAGGGGTCTCAAGCAGGGAGACCCCCTGTCTCCTGCCTTATTCATTATTGGTGCAGAGGTTCTCTCAAGTATGTTAAATCAACTCCATCATGCACCTCAGTTTCATGGTTTTTATATGGAGAAAAAGGGGCCCCAAATCAACCATTTAAGCTTTGCTGATGATACCATTATTTTCAGTTCTGGAAGAAGTAAATCACTTGAGATTATTATGAAGACCCTTGCCAAGTATGAAGAGGTTTCTGGACAACTGATTAACAAAAGGAAGAGTCATTTCATTGTCCATGAGCACACTTTTAGAAGATCCATCAATAGAATCAAAAGCATCACTGGTTTCTTGCAGAAGAAAGCTCCTTTTACTTATCTGGGGTGTCCTATCTATATTGGTAGGCAGAAGATTATATATTTCTCTGACATGATTTCCAAAGTGGCTGCTAGAATCTCTGGGTGGCAGACTAAGTTGCTAAGTTTTGGGGGTAGGGCCACTCTCATCAGACATGTCTTGCAGTCCCTCCCAATCCATATCCTCTCTGCTGTGTCCCCCCCTTTGACTGTTTTAAGACAAGTTCAGTGCCTTATGGCAGATTTCTTTTGGGGTTGGCTTGATGAAAAAAGAAAATATCATTGGTCCTCTTGGAAGAACCTGAGTATGCCTCAGGATGAAGGAGGTATTGGGGTGAGGATGATCACTGATGTTTGCAGGGCTTTCCAGTTCAAGCAATGGTGGGTCTTTAGAGCTAATAATACTTTATGGGGTGATTTCCTCAAGGCAAAGTATTGCCAAAGATCTAATCCTATAAGCAAGAAATGGGATACTGGGGATTCTATTGTATGGAAAAATATGATGATTAACAAGATGAAGATGGAACCCTTTATTCTCTGGAGAATCAATTCTGGCACTTGTTCTTTTTGGTGGGATAATTGGCTGGGGGTGGGCCCTCTTGCTCATTTCAGTGATTCCAGTTGTGGCCAAAATAATGCTAAGGTGAGCTCTTTTCTGCTTAATGGAGATTGGGATGCTGAGCTTGTTAATCAGATGGCTCCTCCTCAACATCTCACAGCTATTTTAAATACCAAGTTCCAGTTCAAAGAAGGGGTGACTGACAAGGCTATCTGGAAATTGAATCCTGATGGGGTGTTCACTATTTCTTCAGCTTGGCACATGATAAGAGACCATAGACCCAAATCTCTCATCAATCAGAATACCTGGCACAAGAACATTCCTTTTAAATGTTCTTTTCTTCTTTGGAGAGCTTTAAGGGGCAAACTTCCAACTAATGAGAAACTTTGCCAGTTGGGGTATGATCCTAAGCCTTGTTGTTGCTGTTATAGGCCAGGGGTTGACACTATTGAGCATATCTTTGTTTCTGGACACTTTGCTAGAAGTGTGTGGAAAAGAATGGCTGCTTCTTGTGGTATTTGTAATGATCCTCTTCCTTTGAACCAGTTCATGATGAGATGGTGGCAAACAAAAAACAAGAATGAGGCTCATAGACTTGTCCTACAGGCCCTTCCAATTTTTGTTTGTTGGAACCTTTGGAAGAACAGGTGTGCAGGCAGATATGCTGGTCATAAATCTAATATGACCAGGGTCCTTTATTTGATCATGAAGGATACTTTCTTCCTGTTGACTTCAGCTTATCCATATATTAATTGGCCCAGGAATTGGGGTGAATTGCTTAAAACCACTGAAGATTGTTATCATGTTATTAAAATTTCTCCTGTCATGTGGAGTAGACCATCGAACAGCTGGCATAAATTGAATTCAGATGGGAGTGCTTTGAATAATGGTAACATGGGGGCTGGGGGCATTGTAAGAGATGAGCAAGGACATGCCATTTTGGCCTACTCAGTTCCTATTGGAGAAGGAACCAACAACCAGGCTGAGGTGCAAGCAGCAATTTATGGCATGAAGATGTGTCTTCAACAAGGTTTGAGGAAGCTTGTGCTTGAGGTGGACTCACAGCTGCTGCGTAGATGGATCAACATGCAATCAGTCCCTCCATGGCACATTCATCAGGATCTCACCAGCTTGATGCTTTACAGTGATTGCTTTGAAGATTTTAAATGTATTCATACTTATAGAGAGGCAAACTGTGTGGCAGACTCTTTGGCTAAACATAGTCATACCTTGAATTCTCCTCAACATTATTGTGATGTGCAACAACTTCCCAAAGATGCTAGAGCTTACTATTATCTCGACAAGGTCAATATGATGAACTTTAGAAGGAAGAAGTTGAAGATTATTAAAAAACCTCCATAGTTTGTCTTCTTTTATTGTAAAGGGAGAGTCTCCCTTATTTATAGCTTTCTTAGTTTACATGTATTGTGAGGAGTCCTCACATAGGTGTTTTCTTGGTTGCTTTCTTGCTAGAATTGGGGAAGAGTTGGCCGACTTTAGTTGGTTGGCCGACTTGAGACCCACCATAGAGCGGAGGTACGGTTTATGTCCCCCTCCTTGTATTTTTATGATTTTCTTGTTATATAATAAAGCTTGGGGGTGATGCTCAACCCCTGACCGTCCAAAGGAGTGGGGACCCTTTGGCATAGGTCTGTTCCCTATAAAAAAAAAAAAAAAAAAAAAAAAAAAAAACCCTGAACCCTGAACCCTGAACCCTGAACCCTGAACCCTGAACCCTGAACCCTGAACCCTGAACCCTGAACCCTGAACCCTGAACCCTGAACCCTGAACCCTGAACCCTGAACCCTGAACCCTGAACCTGAACCCTGAACCCTGAACCTGAACCTGAACCTGAACCTGAACCTGAACCCTGAACCCTGAACCCTGAACCTGAACCTGAACCCTGAACCCTGAACCCTGAACCCTGAACCCTGAACCCTGAACCCTGAACCCTGAACCCTGAACCTGAACCTGAACCTGAACCCTGAACCCTGAACCCTGAACCCTGAACCCTGAACCCTGAACCCTGAACCCTGAACCCTGAACCCTGAACCTGAACCTGAACCCTGAACCGGGTATGATGGCTGACTTTTTCTGGGGATGGATGGATGAGAAGAGGAAATATCATTGGTCATCCTGGAAAAATCTTAGTCTACCCTATGATGAAGGTGGCATAGGTGTGAGATTAATGACTGACATTTGTAAAGCTTTCCAATATAAACATTGGTGGATTTTCAGAGCAAAAGATACCTTATGGGGTGAATTTCTAAGAGCCAAGTATTGCCAGAGGTCAAATCCAGTCAGCAAGAAGTGGGATACTGGGGATTCTCCTGCTTGGAAACACATGATGCTAATTAAACAGAACATGGAGGCTCACATAGCATGGAAGGTGAATTCTGGAAGCTGCTCCTTTTGGTGGGATAACTGGTTGGGGGTAGGTCCCTTAGCTCTTTACAGAGGGACAAGTAGTAGACTGGATAACACCACAGTGCAGGCTTTCATTCATGAAGGGCAATGGAATGCTGAGAAGGTCCATTCCATAGCTCCTTCCCAGTATGTCCAAGGCATCATCACTTCTGATTTGCAGCTGCAGCAAGGTATACCAGACAAAGCCATTTGGAAGCCAAATTCTGATGGAGAGTTCACAGTATCTTCTGCTTGGCATATCATTAGAGAAAAGAGGTCCACAGCTGTTAGAGACAAGTTCACTTGGCACAAAAGCATCCCCTTTAAATGCTCTTTTCTGTTATGGAGAGCTCTAAGGGGTAAACTTCCCACCAATGAGAAGCTTATTCAGTTTGGCCAAGATCCAAAGGTGTGTTGTTGCTGTAATAGGACTGGCTGGGACACTATTCAGCATATCTTTGTAGCTGGTCACTTTGCCAAACATGTGTGGAAGTCTTTTGCTGACCCATGTGGTATCAGTAGTATTCCATTACCTCTGAATCAGTTCCTCATTAAGTGGTGGGCTGCTGATTACAAGAATGAAGCTCATAAATTACTTCTTCAAGCCATGCCTATATTTATTTGTTGGAACCTGTGGAAGAATAGGTGTGCAGCAAGGTATGGTGGCAAGAAGACCAATCTTTCAAGGGTCAAGTACTTGATTCTCAGAGATTCTTGGTGGTTGATGCATACTGTCTATCCTTATATTACCTGGCCATCTAACTGGGTGGAGCTGGTGAGGAAGGTTGAAGGGTGCTATCATGACTGGAAAATCACCTCCATTGTATGGAATAGACCCCACATTCCCTGGTATAAGTTGAACTCTGATGGTAGTTCATTGGCTAATGGTAAAATGGGAGCTGGGGGTATTGTCAGAAACTGCAAGGGAGAATTCGTTTTGGCTTATGCTATTCCATTAGGTGAGGGTTCTAATAATCAAGCTGAAGTGGAAGCTGCATGGAGAGGCATCATGGGATGTGTTCAAAAAGGGATTACTAAAGTACATCTGGAGGTGGACTCACAACTTTTATGCAGGTGGATCAACAAACAATCTACTCCCCCATGGTATATTTCTCAACAGATTTCCAAGCTCCTTTCCTATGTTGAGCAATTGGAAGCTTTCAAATGTTGCCATACGTATAGAGAAGCAAACTTTGTGGCTGATTCTTTGGCCAAACACAGTCACTCACTAGCAGATCCTGTTTTCTACTCACATGTCCAACAAATTCCTAATGAGGCCAGAGCTTATTATCAACTGGACAAGCAAGAAATGGTTTCCTTCAGAAGAAGAAAAATGAAGCTGATCAAAGATCCTCCTTGAATTTTTTAGCTTAGTTTTAGTTTTTTCCCTTTTTCCTTTGGATGTAAGGGGAGAGTCTCCCTTATTTACTTTGCATTCTTAGAAATTTGTATGGGGAGGAGTCCTTCCTATAGGTTAACTTCTGAGTTTGCTCCTTTTAGTCATGGTGGCTCTTTTTCAATCCTTGCGGATTGATCTTTTGTCATCCACCATTAAGTGGAGGTAAGGTATTTAAGTCCCCCTCCTTGTACTTTGTTATTTTATTTATGATAAAGCTTGGGGGTGTGCGGCTCAACCCCTGACCGTCCAAAGGAGTGGGGACCCTTTGGCATAGTTCTGTTCCCTATAAAAAAAAAAAAAAAAAAACCTGAACCCTGAACCCTGAACCCTGAACCCTGAACCCTGAACCCTGAACCCTGAACCCTGAACCCTGAACCCTGAACCCTGAACCCTGAACCCTGAACCTGAACCCTGAACCCTGAACCCTGAACCCTGAACCCTGAACCCTGAACCTGAACCCTGAACCCTAAACCCTGAACCCTGAACCCTGAACCCTGAACCCTGAACCCTGAACCCTGAACCCTGAACCTGAACCCTGAACCCTGAACCCTATGAACCTGAACCCTGAACCCTGAACCCTGAACCCTATGAACAAACCTGAACCCTGAACCCTGAACCCTGAACCCTGAACCCTGAACCCTGAACCCTATGAACCCTGAACCTGAACCTATGAACCCTGAACCCTGAACCCTGAACCCTGAACCCTGAACCTGAACCTGAACCTGAACCTGAACCTGAACCTGAACCTGAACCTATGAACCCTGAACCCTGAACCCTGAACCCTGAACCCTGAACCCTGAACCCTGAACCCTGAACCCTGAACCCTGAACCCTGAACCCTGAACCCTGAACCCTGAACCTGAACCTGAACCTGAACCTGAACCTGAACCCTGAACCTGAACCTGAACCTGAACCTGAACCCTGAACCCTGAACCCTGAACCTGAACCTGAACCTGAACCCTGAACCCTGAACCCTGAACCTGAACCTGAACCTGACCCTGAACCCTGAACCTGAACCCTGAACCCTGAACCCTGAACCCTGAACCCTGAACCCTGAACCCTGAACCCTGAACCTGAAACCCTGAACCCTGAACCCTGAACCCTGAACCTGAACCTGAACCCTGAACCCTGAACCTGAACCCTGAACCCTGAACCCTGAACCCTGAACCCTGAACCCTGAACCCTGAACCCTGAACCCTGAACCCTGAACCCTGAACCCTGAACCCTGAACCCTGAACCCTGAACCCTGAACCCTGAACCCTGAACCCTGAACCCTGAACCTGAACCTGAACCTGAAAATCCTGAACCCTGAACCCTGAACCCTGAACCCTGAACCTGAACCCTGAACCCTGAACCCTGAACCCTGAACCCTGAACCTGAACCCTGAACCCTGAACCCTGAACCCTGAACCCTGAACCTGAACCCTGAACCCTGAACCCTGAACCCTGAACCCTGAACCCTGAACCTGAACCTGAACCTGAAAATCCTGAACCCTGAACCCTGAACCCTGAACCCTGAACCTGAACCCGAACCTGAACCTGAACCTGAACCTGAAAATCCTGAACCCTGAACCCTGAACCCTGAACCCTGAACCCTGAACCCTGAACCCTGAACCCTGAACCTGAACCCTGAACCTGAACCCTGAACCTGAACCCTGAACCTGAACCTGAACCTGAACTATGAACCTGAACCTGAACCTGAACCTGAACCTGAACCTGAACCTGAACCTGAACCTGAACCTGAACCTGAACTATGAACCTGGACCCTGAACCCGAACCTGAACCTGAACCTGAACCTGAACCTGAACCCTGAACCTATGAACCCTGAACCCTGAACCCTGAACCCTGAACCCTGAACCCTGAACCCTGAACCTGAACCTGAACCCTGAACCCTGAACCTGAACCTGAACCTGAACCTATGAACCTGAACCTGAACCTGAACCTGAACCTGAACCTGAACCTGAACCTGAACCCTGAACCCTGAACCCTGAACCCTGAACCCTGAACCCTGACCCCTGAACCCTGAACCCTGAACCTGACCCTGAACCTATGAACCCTGAACCCTGAACCCTGAACCCTGAACCCTGAACCCTGAACCCTGAACCCTATCGCTTTCTCATTTTTCATGCCATTTTCTCTCTCTACGCTCTCTCTCTAGATTTTTCTCTCTACTGTTTCGCAGACTGCCAGTTCCACCGGAATGGCGCGTGAGCCACCGGAGGAAGGCAAATGGCCACCGGACAAGGGCCACCAGGTGCGCCTGGAAGTGGCCCACCCTCAACAACAAGACACGCGCGCAGGGGAATCCCACAGCTCTGAGAAATCGCACCACAGTCCGGCGATCACTGTAGCGATTTCAAATGAGGAACTGTTACGGGCTCAAGAAATTATTTCGTTGATGAATTTGGGGCAACTTCGAGTGATTCCAAGTATGGGGGATGATTCTACACATGCTGATCCATCTTTGGACCAAAATTCAGACCATTCTATCATGCCAATTGGAAGATCTGAAGGTGCGATTTTGACGAGAATCGCCTCTGAGTCGCCTGATAAGCGCCTTGAAATTAGGGCACCTTCAAGTGTTTTTCGTGACATGGGACATGGTGGGGGAGTATCTCCAGGCCTAGATGAATGTCTTGGCCAATTTGGGGCCAATTCTACCGGCGGGATGGGTGGTGGAGAGGTTTCCGGCGGCGGCGACGGTGCTCCAGCGAAATTCGTGGGTCAAGAGATAGCTCAAAATGTTCAGGGGGACAAGGCGCATCATCCAGGAACAAAAGCCCTAATTTCCAATGCATCGATTCCTCCCAATTTGGGAATTAGGGTTTCGGGGGGCGGCAATACTGTTCCGGCGAAATTCGTGGGGCAAGGTGTATGTCAATCGATTCCTGGGAACATGGAGATGCCTCAGGACCCAAAAGCCCTAATTTTTAATGCGCCAAATCAAACGAATTTCGAAATTAGGGTTTCGCAGGAAGGCATTCCTGTCGAGAATCAATTGAATGGGGAACTGTCTAAATTGATCAATTCGACTCAGAGTATTGCTCAAGGTGATAGGAATGAGCACATTGTAGACCGGAAAGGTGTTAGGGAAGTGCAAAATGTGGTCAATCATGGTCACGACTCATCTGCAGACATGGACAATAGCATTTTGGAGGGCATGAAGGATCCAAGTGCTGTTCTTCCATCCTCAGGTAAGTCAAACGATCTTGTGACCACCTCTAAAGGTGATTGTGCAACTCTTTTGATGTCTGGAAATAGTAATGGGGCAAAAGTTGATGACACTGGGAAGGGTGTGAAAGGCAAGACTCAAATGGTGTGGAAAGAGGTGCCCAAAGTCAGTGATGGTGCTCAGGTCCACCAACAAACCAACATCAAGACCAATCAGCCCCAGTTTCCTAAGATTTCTGCCAACTTTGATAATTTTCCACCCTTGAAATCCATGAATGCTGTGTATGTTGATAATACCAAACCCAAAACCAGTTTGAATCCTTCCACTAATGTGAAAAACTCTCAAGTACCACCTGAACCTGCTCCTCCTACCATTGTTCAATCCTTTGCTACTAAGTTAAGGATGAATCAAGCCAAGAATGAAGCTCCCATAGCTATCACACCCCCCAAGATCACTACTAAGCAGGGTCATCCTGCTGTTATTTTCAAAAAGGATGAATTTCTGGGAAAACTGGCTGCAAGATGTAGGTATACTATCATTGGGAAGTTTTCCAACACCATGCCTAGGATGGAAACCATCAGGAGGAGTTTTATTGCACAAACTCAGCTCACTGGGGGGGTTAAAATAGCACATTTTAACTCAAGACATATCTACATTGATCTTGACAATGAAGCTGATCATGTTACTGTGTGGACAAAACAGAGAATGTTTATTGAGGGACAACTAATGAGGCTCCAATTGTGGACCCCTACATTCAAGCCTGATGAGGAGACATCTATTGTCCCTGTATGGGTGACACTACCTGAACTTCCATGGCATTGCTATTACATGGAAGTGATATCTGCACTTTTGGCCCCCATTGGTAAGGCTCTATACCTTGATACTGCCTCAATTCAGAAAACTAGAGGAAGTGTTGCCAAGGTTCGTGTGCAAATTGACATTACCAAGGAAAGGCCTCAACATGTGTGGCTGGGTTTTGATGAAGAGGACATTTCTGTTGGGAAGTGGCAATTGATACAATATGAAGATCTGCCAGATTATTGTGTGTACTGTAAGCATCAGGGGCATCATATTAATAAGTGTTTGATCAAAAAGAGAGATGAGGAGAATAAGCAGAAAAAAGACCAAGAACCTGGGGGCAAGATCAGTGTCCAAGACCATTTTGTGAATCAGAAGAATGAAAACCAGATGGATCCACATGTAGATCAGGGTGATCACCAAAATAAGGAGGCAAATCAGACTCACCAAAAAGATGAACAATGGCAAACTCAAAGAAAAAAGAGTAGCAAGAAGAAGCAGAATCAGAATATTGCCAATGGAACCAGTTCCAAAGTTCTTGAGGCACCACCACAAAGCAACAACAGAAGAGGCTCAGGTATTGACTTGAAAGACCCTTCTGAGGTCTTAAATGTTCCAAGTATTGAGGAACAACCCCCCAATCCCCCTATTATTGACCTTGAGAATGTTGATGTTGTGGCTTCCCAACCCCATAGCCCTTCTTTATCTGGTAATGCTGCTGTAGTTCATGGTGGGTGGCTGGATTGTAAGGAGAACCACACTAACTTGCAGGAAGGGGTCCTAACAAGGGGGGGTACCACCATCCATACTTCTGCAACCACTAAGATGCACCATCAGCAAGTTCCTGTAGATGAGGTATCCAACTTGTCTGAAATCCATTTGGGGGGAAATTGTAGCAATCAAGACAGAAGGGCTCAGGTTGAGCAACCTTTGGGAGGTATGGCTAAGGATCTAGGCTCTCTTGCTAGCTCAAGTGGAACAAAAAGCAAGAATAAGCCAAGCAAAAAGAGAAGAGATGCTTTGAAGAAGAAATTGGCTGATTCTGGGGGTGCTACTACTGAAGACAATCACATTTCTGATGGTTTACAAGATGTAGACCCATGTAACAAGTTTGTTCTGGTGGAGGAGGACCAAGTGATGACAGTCACCCCTTTGAATGTTCAGATAGGCACTCCTATCATTGAGAATCCAGTGGAAGTTCCTGAGGAGAGGTGTCAATTTAACACTGATCCCACCTTATCAAGTTCAGTTAATGATGAGTATGGGGTCATAAATTCTGAGGATGAGATGGATACTGAAACAAATCCCATGAAAGAGATGGAAGATGACATTGCAGATCATTTCAGTAGAGAGCTCAACCCAACCAATGACAATGCTATCCAAGAAGAGATCCAACAGCTCAGCCAGGAACAAGGTTTATCTCCTAGGGGCTCAAATCAGACAAGGAGACATACTACATCAACCACAGCTAAATACCCTGCTACTTCAGGCAGGCCCAATACTAGACTCTTTACCTCCAAGTCATCCCAATGATTAGCACAATCATATGGAATGCAAGGGGTATTCAGACCCAAGGAGCTTTGGAAAGACTTCAGTCCCTCAAAGCCATTCATCATTTATCCATGATTGTCATTTTGGAGCCTTTTTCCTCTAATGATCAGCTTCAGAATTGTAGGGTCCAGCTTGGTATGGAGCAGGCCACCTCTAACACTAATGGTAAAATTTGGGTGTTTTGGAATCATGAGATTGACTGTCAACCTATTGACCATGATGATCAACAAATTACTTGTAAGATCCAGCATGTACAGATTCCTCATCAGTTTATGGTTACTTTGGTGTATGCCAAATGTAGGGAGCACATGAGGGGACCTCTTTGGGAAAGGATGTTGCATTTTTCAAATTGCTTCAGTGATTCTCCATGGTGTGTAATGGGGGACTTTAATGTGATTACTGCAACTGAAGAGAAGCTGGGGGGTATACCATACAACATGAACAAGAGCATGAATTTTATTTCAGTGATAGAAGGGTGTGGTCTGACTGACTTGGGTTACACTGGTCAAAGGTTTACTTGGTGTAATAACAGAGGTGTTATGTTCAGAATTTGGAAGAGGTTGGATAGGATAATGGTTAATGATAAGTGGCTTGAATTGATGCCTCAAACCACTAATACTCACTTGCCAACAGTGGGTTCTGATCACTGTCCTCTTCTTCTTGAAATGGATGCAAGGGATGTTAATGCCATTAGGTATTTCAAATTCTTGAATTGCTGGACTGAACATCCAGGCTTCTTGGACACTGTTAGAGATTGCTGGGATAGGGCTATTACTGGGGATCCTATGTGGACATTTCACCAGAAGCTCAAAAGAGTCTCTTCTACTCTTAGTAAATGGTCCAAAGATCAGTGGGGTGACATTCATGCAAAGGTGAGAGAGTATGAGGAGAGATGTGGTAAAGCTGAAGAAGATTTGTTGAATCTTAACTCAGATGATGCCAGATGCAACTTACACTCTCTAAATGCTGAATATATTAGATTCCTGAGACTTGAAGAGTCAATTTTGAGGCAAAAATCTCAGCTTCACTGGTTTCAGGAAGGTGATGCAAATACAGGATACTTTCATGCCCTGATGAGAGGTAGAAGGAGAAGACTTTTCATTCACAGAGTTAAAGATGAAGATGGGGAATGGTTCCAGGGGGAGGAGGCTATTGCTGATGCTGCTTGCCACCATTTTCAGCAAATTTTCACTGGGGAAGCCCAGCATATTGATGAGGAAGTACTGCATTGTATTCCAAAAAGGGTTACTCAGGAGCAGAACCAAGATTTGATGTGCTTACCTGGGCTTGAAGAATTGAAGCAAGTGGTCTTCTCCATGAGTCCATACTCTGCAGCAGGACCTGATGGCATGAATGGGAAGTTCTTCCAGGTGTGTTGGGACATCATAAAGGAAGATCTCCTGGCTGTTATTCACTCCTTCTTCTGTGGGCATGGTATGCCTAGATATTTCTCACATGCTTGTTTGGTTCTGTTGCCCAAGATCAAGAACCCAAATAAGCTATCTGAGTACAGGCCAATCAGTTTGAGCAATTTTGTCAATAAGGTGATTTCCAAGCTGCTTTGTATGAGAATATCTCCTATTCTTCCATCTCTTATATCTCCAAATCAGGCTGGTTTTTTCAAGGGGAGAAGTATTGCAGAGAACATCATGTTAGCTCAGGAAATCATTCATAGTATCAAAAAGCCAAATATTGGAGGTAATGTGATCTTGAAGCTAGACATGGCCAAGGCATATGATAGGGTGTCATGGTCCTATATATGTCTGGTTATGAGGAAAATGGGATTTCATGAAGGTTTCATTGACATGGTATGGAGAATCATGTCCAATAATTGGTACTCCATCATCATCAATGGATCAAGGCATGGTTTCTTCCAGTCCACCAGGGGTCTTAAGCAAGGAGACCCCCTATCTCCAGCATTATTCATCATGGGGGCTGAAGTTCTTTCCAGATTGCTCAATCAACTTCATCAGACTCCTCATTTTCATGGTTTTTATATGGAGAGAAAAGGACCCCAGATCAATCACTTAAGTTTTGCTGATGATACCATCATTTTTACTTCTGGTAGAAGTAAATCTTTGGAGCTTATTATGAAGGTGCTAGCTGTTTATGAAGAGGTGTCTGGGCAACTTATCAACAAGCATAAGAGTCATTTTATTGTGCATGATCACACTTTCAGAAGATCAATCAACAGAATTAGGAGCATCACTGGTTTTGTGCAGAAGAGACCTCCATTTACTTATCTTGGTTGCCCCTTGTATTTTGGCAGACAGAAGATTATTTATTATTCAGATATGGTCTCTAAGGTGGCTGCAAGAATCTCTGGATGGCAAACTAAGCTGTTAAGTTTTGGGGGTAGGGCTACCCTCATTAAACATGTACTGCAATCTCTTCCCATTCACATCCTTGCTACTGTCTCTCCTCCTGTGACTGTGTTGAGACAAATTCAAGGCATGATGGCTGACTTCTTTTGGGGGTGGCTAGATGATAAAAGGAAGTACCATTGGTCTTCTTGGAAAAATTTAAGCTTTCCTCTTGATGAAGGTGGTATTGGGGTAAGGATGTTGACTGATATTTGCAAAGCATTCCAATACAAACAATGGTGGCTGTTCAGATCTGCTAACACTCTCTGGGGGGATTTTCTTAAGGCCAAGTATTGTCAAAGGTCTAACCCTATCAGTAAAAAATGGGATACAGGGGACTCCATTGTTTGGAAGTATATGATGCACAACAAGTTGAAGATTGAACCATATATTTTGTGGAAAATCAACTCTGGAGATTGCTCCTTTTGGTGGGATAATTGGTTGGGAGTTGGACCTTTAGCTCACTTCTCAGATTCCAATAATAGGCTCAACAACTGCAAGGTGAATTTATTTATCCACAATGGGCACTGGGATGTTGATCTGGTGGAAAGTGTGGCACCTGTCCAACATGCTGAGGCTATTCTTTCTTCTACAATTAATTTCCAGCAAGGGATTGCTGACAAACCTGTGTGGACCTTGACTCAGGAGGGTAATTTCACTATATCTTCTGCTTGGAATTTGATTAGGGAGCACAAGCAAAAATCAGACATTAATAGGAGGACTTGGCATAGGAATATCCCCTTCAAGTGTTCCTTTATTCTATGGAGGGCCTTAAGGGGCAAACTTCCTACCAATGAAAAATTATGCCAACTGGGATACACTCCTAATGTTTGTTGTTGTTGTTATAGACCTGGAGTTGATACCATTGACCATGTATTTGTATCTGGCCATTTTGCTAGAAAGGTCTGGAACTACTTTGCTGGTTTTTGTGGTATTAATAGTGATGCCAGCCCATTACAGGCATACATTAGTAAGTGGTGGCAAATGGATTATAGAAACTATGCTCACAAGTTACTCCTGCAAGCTCTTCCAATTTTTGTTTGCTGGAACTTGTGGAAGAACAGGTGTGCTGTGAAGTATGGTGGTAAAAAATCTAACATGGCAAGGGTCAAGATGCTGATTGCTAGAGACATTTTCTTCCTCATGGAATCTGCCTATCCCCAGATGGCATGGCCTTCGAACTGGGGTGATATGGTGAAGAGCGTGGAGGGTTGTTATCATGTCATTCAAATTACCCCTGTATTATGGAGTAGACCATCTGAGCAGTGGTATAAACTAAACTCAGATGGAAGTGCTTTGACAAATGGAAGCATGGGAGTAGGTGGCATTATCAGGGACTGCCAGGGTGATCTGGTTATGGCTTTTTCCAGTGGTGGTTTTGGTACAGGTTCCAACAATCAAGCTGAAGCACAAGCAGCTCTAAGTGGCCTGAAGATCTGTCTTCATCATGGTTTGAGGAAGGTGGTTTTAGAGGTGGATTCACAGCTGCTGTACAGATGGATCAACAAATTTTCGACTCCTCCATGGCATATTACCCAAGTCTTTTCCAGTGTAATGGATTGTGTTACACAATTTGATGACTTTAGATGTATTCATGCATATAGAGAAGCCAACACAGTGGCTGATAGGTTGGCAAAGCATGGTCAGACTTTGGACTCCATTCACTATTATTTTGATGTTTCACAGATGCCCAAGGAAGCAAAAGCTCTCTATTATTTGGACAAGTTGCAAATGATGAATTTTCGAAGAAAGAAGCTGAAAATCATTAAGAAACCTCCTTGATCTGGTTTTTTCTTCTTTTTCTATTGTAAAGGGAGAGTCTCCCTAGTTTATTGCTTTCCTAGATCACATGTACTGTGAGGAGTCCTCACATAGGTGTAGTCTTGGTTTTGCATCTTTTTGTTATCCGGGGAATAGTTGGTTGACTTTAGATGGTTGACCGACTTGTGATCCGCCTCTGTATGGAGGTAAGGGTATGTCCCCCTCCTTTTTGTACTTATTTTTGCATGTATAATAAAGCTTGGGGGTGATGCTCAACCCCTGACCGTCCAAAGGAGTGGGGACCCTTTGGCATAGGTCGGTTCCCTATAAAAAAAAAAAAAAAAAGAACCCTGAACCCTGAACCCTGAACCCTGAACCCTGAACCCTGAACCCGAACCCGAACCCGAAACCCGAACCCTGAACCCGAACCCTGAACCCTGAACCCTGAAACCCTGAAACCCTGAACCCTGAACCCTGAACCCTGAACCCTGAACCCTGAACCCTGAACCCTGAACCCTGAACCCTGAACCCTGAACCCTGAACCCTGAACCCTGAACCCTGAACCTGAACCCTGAACCCGAACCCTGAACCCTGAACCCTGAACCCTGAACCCTGAACCCTGAACCCTGAACCCTGAACCCTGAACCCTGAAACCCTGAACCCTGAACCCTGAACCCTGAACCCTGAACCCTGAACCCGTGCACGACGCAGCGCCAAACTTCGTGGGCGAACCCACCTGTTTGGCACTTCTCTTTGGGGGTTCGCCCACGAAGTTTGGCGCTGCGTCGTGCACGGGCGCAATATTCGCGCGAAATCGCACGAGCGGGTCCCCAACTCACCGGGCAAGAGGCCCAGGTGGCCCGACGCGGTCGCATGACGCCTGGTTGGATTTTATGGGCCACGGAAGTAAAAACAGGCGATTTCGGCACTTCTCTTTGGGGGTTCGCCCACGAAGTTTGGCGCTGCGTCGTGCACGGGCGCAATTTTCGCGCGAAATCGCACGAGCGGGTCCCCAACTCACCGGGCAAGAGGCCCAGGTGGCCCGACGCGGTCGCATGACGCCTGGTTGGATTTTATGGGCCACGGAAGTAAAAACAGGCGATTTCGGCACTTCTCTTTGGGGGTTCGCCCACGAAGTTTGGCGCTGCGTCGTGCACGGGCGCAATTTTCGCGCGAAATCGCACGAGCGGGTCCCCAACTCACCGGGCAAGAGGCCCAGGTGGCCCGACGCGGTCGGATGACGCCTGGTTGGATTTTATGGGCCACGGAAGTAAAAACAGGCGATTTCGGCACTTCTCTTTGGGGGTTCGCCCACGAAGTTTGGCGCTGCGTCGTGCACGGGCGCAATTTTCGCGCGAAATCGCACGAGCGGGTCCCCAACTCACCGGGCAAGAGGCCCAGGTGGCCCGACGCGGTCGGATGACGCCTGGTTGGATTTTATGGGCCACGGAAGTAAAAACAGGCGATTTCGGCACTTCTCTTTGGGGGTTCGCCCACGAAGTTTGGCGCTGCGTCGTGCACGGGCGCAATTTTCGCGCGAAATCGCACGAGCGGGTCCCCAACTCACCGGGCAAGAGGCCCAGGTGGCCCGACGCGGTCGCATGACGCCTGGTTGGATTTTATGGGCCACGGAAGTAAAAACAGGCGATTTCGGCACTTCTCTTTGGGGGTTCGCCAACGAAGTTTGGCGCTGCGTCGTGCACGGGCGCAATTTTCGCGCGAAATCGCACGAGCGGGTCCCCAACTCACCGGGCAAGAGGCCCAGGTGGCCCGACGCGGTCGCATGACGCCTGGTTGGATTTTATGGGCCACGGAAGTAAAAACAGGCGATTTTGGCACTTCTCTTTGGGGGTTCGCCAACGAAGTTTGGCGCTGCGTCGTGCACGGGCGCAATTTTCGCGCGAAATCGCACGAGCGGGTCCCCAACTCACCGGGCAAGAGGCCCAGGTGGCCCGACGCGGTCGCATGACGCCTGGTTGGATTTTATGGGCCACGGAAGTAAAAACAGGCGATTTCGGCACTTCTCTTTGGGGGTTCGCCAACGAAGTTTGGCGCTGCGTCGTGCACGGGCGCAATTTTCGCGCGAAATCGCACGAGCGGGTCCCCAACTCACCGGGCAAGAGGCTCAGGTGGCCCGACGCGGTCGCATGACGCCTGGTTGGATTTTATGGGCCACGGAAGTAAAAACAGGCGATTTCGGCACTTCTCTTTGGGGGTTCGCCAACGAAGTTTGGCGCTGCGTCGTGCACGGGCGCAATTTTCGCGCGAAATCGCACGAGCGGGTCCCCAACTCACCGGGCAAGAGGCTCAGGTGGCCCGACGCGGTCGCATGACGCCTGGTTGGATTTTATGGGCCACGGAAGTAAAAACAGGCGATTTCGGCACTTCTCTTTGGGGGTTCGCCCACGAAGTTTGGCGCTGCGTCGTGCACGGGCGCAATTTTCGCGCGAAATCGCACGAGCGGGTCCCCAACTCACCGGGCAAGAGGCCCAGGTGGCCCGACGCGGTCGGATGACGCCTGGTTGGATTTTATGGGCCACGGAAGTAAAAACAGGTGATTTCGGCACTTCTCTTTGGGGGTTCGCCCACGAAGTTTGGCGCTGCGTCGTGCACGGGCGCAATTTTCGCGCGAAATCGCACGAGCGGGTCCCCAACTCACCGGGCAAGAGGCCCAGGTGGCCCGACGCGGTCGGATGACGCCTGGTTGGATTTTATGGGCCACGGAAGTAAAAACAGGCGATTTCGGCACTTCTCTTTGGGGGTTCGCCCACGAAGTTTGGCGCTGCGTCGTGCACGGGCGCAATTTTCGCGCGAAATCGCACGAGCGGGTCCCCAACTCACCGGGCAAGAGGCCCAGGTGGCCCGACGCGGTCGCATGACGCCTGGTTGGATTATATGGGCCACGGAAGTAAAAACAGGCGATTTCGGCACTTCTCTTTGGGGGTTCGCCCACGAAGTTTGGCGCTGCGTCGTGCACGGGCGCAATTTTCGCGCGAAATCGCACGAGCGGGTCCCCAACTCACCGGGCAAGAGGCCCAGGTGGCCCGACGCGGTCGCATGACGCCTGGTTGGATTTTATGGGCCACGGAAGTAAAAACAGGCGATTTCGGCACTTCTCTTTGGGGGTTCGCCCACGAAGTTTGGCGCTGCGTCGTGCACGGGCGCAATTTTCGCGCGAAATCGCACGAGCGGGTCCCCAACTCACCGGGCAAGAGGCCCAGGTGGCCCGACGCGGTCGGATGACGCCTGGTTGGATTTTATGGGCCACGGAAGTAAAAACAGGCGATTTCGGCACTTCTCTTTGGGGGTTCGCCCACGAAGTTTGGCGCTGCGTCGTGCACGGGCGCAATTTTCGCGCGAAATCGCACGAGCGGGTCCCCAACTCACCGGGCAAGAGGCCCAGGTGGCCCGACGCGGTCGGATGACGCCTGGTTGGATTTTATGGGCCACGGAAGTAAAAACAGGCGATTTCGGCACTTCTCTTTGGGGGTTCGCCCACGAAGTTTGGCGCTGCGTCGTGCACGGGCGCAATTTTCGCGCGAAATCGCACGAGCGGGTCCCCAACTCACCGGGCAAGAGGCCCAGGTGGCCCGACGCGGTCGCATGACGCCTGGTTGGATTTTATGGGCCACGGAAGTAAAAACAGGCGATTTCGGCACTTCTCTTTGGGGGTTCGCCAACGAAGTTTGGCGCTGCGTCGTGCACGGGCGCAATTTTCGCGCGAAATCGCACGAGCGGGTCCCCAACTCACCGGGCAAGAGGCCCAGGTGGCCCGACGCGGTCGCATGACGCCTGGTTGGATTTTATGGGCCACGGAAGTAAAAACAGGCGATTTTGGCACTTCTCTTTGGGGGTTCGCCAACGAAGTTTGGCGCTGCGTCGTGCACGGGCGCAATTTTCGCGCGAAATCGCACGAGCGGGTCCCCAACTCACCGGGCAAGAGGCCCAGGTGGCCCGACGCGGTCGCATGACGCCTGGTTGGATTTTATGGGCCACGGAAGTAAAAACAGGCGATTTCGGCACTTCTCTTTGGGGGTTCGCCAACGAAGTTTGGCGCTGCGTCGTGCACGGGCGCAATTTTCGCGCGAAATCGCACGAGCGGGTCCCCAACTCACCGGGCAAGAGGCTCAGGTGGCCCGACGCGGGTCGCATGACGCCTGGTTGGATTTTATGGGCCACGGAAGTAAAAACAGGCGATTTCGGCACTTCTCTTTGGGGGTTCGCCAACGAAGTTTGGCGCTGCGTCGTGCACGGGCGCAATTTTCGCGCGAAATCGCACGAGCGGGTCCCCAACTCACCGGGCAAGAGGCTCAGGTGGCCCGACGCGGTCGCATGACGCCTGGTTGGATTTTATGGGCCACGGAAGTAAAAACAGGCGATTTCGGCACTTCTCTTTGGGGGTTCGCCCACGAAGTTTGGCGCTGCGTCGTGCACGGGCGCAATTTTCGCGCGAAATCGCACGAGCGGGTCCCCGAACTCACCGGGCAAGAGGCCCAGGTGGCCCGACGCGGTCGGATGACGCCTGGTTGGATTTTATGGGCCACGGAAGTAAAAACAGGTGATTTCGGCACTTCTCTTTGGGGGTTCGCCCACGAAGTTTGGCGCTGCGTCGTGCACGGGCGCAATTTTCGCGCGAAATCGCACGAGCGGGTCCCCAACTCACCGGGCAAGAGGCCCAGGTGGCCCGACGCGGTCGGATGACGCCTGGTTGGATTTTATGGGCCACGGAAGTAAAAACAGGCGATTTCGGCACTTCTCTTTGGGGGTTCGCCCACGAAGTTTGGCGCTGCGTCGTGCACGGGCGCAATTTTCGCGCGAAATCGCACGAGCGGGTCCCCAACTCACCGGGCAAGAGGCCCAGGTGGCCCGACGCGGTCGCATGACGCCTGGTTGGATTATATGGGCCACGGAAGTAAAAACAGGCGATTTCGGCACTTCTCTTTGGGGGTTCGCCCACGAAGTTTGGCGCTGCGTCGTGCACGGGCGCAATTTTCGCGCGAAATCGCACGAGCGGGTCCCCAACTCACCGGGCAAGAGGCCCAGGTGGCCCGACGCGGTCGCATGACGCCTGGTTGGATTTTATGGGCCACGGAAGTAAAAACAGGCGATTTCGGCACTTCTCTTTGGGGGTTCGCCCACGAAGTTTGGCGCTGCGTCGTGCACGGGCGCAATTTTCGCGCGAAATCGCACGAGCGGGTCCCCAACTCACCGGGCAAGAGGCCCAGGTGGCCCGACGCGGTCGCATGACGCCTGGTTGGATTTTATGGGCCACGGAAGTAAAAACAGGCGATTTCGGCACTTCTCTTTGGGGGGTTCGCCCACAAAGTTTGGCGCTGCGTCGTGCACGGGCGCAATTTTCGCGCGAAATCGCACGAGCGGGTCCCCAACTCACCGGGCAAGAGGCCCAGGTGGCCCGACGCGGTCGGATGACGCCTGGTTGGATTTTATGGGCCACGGAAGTAAAAACAGGCGATTTCAGCACTTCTCTTTGGGGGTTCGCCCACGAAGTTTGGCGCTGCGTCGTGCACGGGCGCAATTTTCGCGCGAAATCGCACGAGCGGGTCCCCAACTCACCGGGCAAGAGGCCCAGGTGGCCCGACGCGGTCGGATGACGCCTGGTTGGATTTTATGGGCCACGGAAGTAAAAACAGGAGATTTCAGCACTTCTCTTTGGGGGTTCGCCCACGAAGTTTGGCGCTGCGTCGTGCACGGGCGCAATTTTCGCGCGAAATCGCACGAGCGGGTCCCCAACTCACCGGGCAAGAGGCCCAGGTGGCCCGACGCGGTCGCATGACGCCTGGTTGGATTTTATGGGCCACGGAAGTAAAAACAAGCGATTTCGGCACTTCTCTTTGGGGGTTCGCCCACGAAGTTTGGCGCTGCGTCGTGCACGGGCGCAATTTTCGCGCGAAATCGGCACGAGCGGGTCCCCCAAGCTCACCGGGCAAGAGGCCCAGGTGGCCCGACGCGGTCGGATGACGCCTGGTTGGATTTTATGGGCCACAGAAGTAAAAACAGGCGATTTCGGCACTTCTCTTTGGGGGTTCGCCCACGAAGTTTGGCGCTGCGTCGTGCGACGGGCGCAATTTTCGCGCGAAATCGCACGAGCGGGTCCCCAACTCACCGGGCAAGAGGCCCAGGTGGCCGGCCGACGCGGATCGGATGACGCCTGGTTGGATTTTATGGGCCACGGAAGTAAAAACAGGCGATTTCGGCACTTCTCTTTGGGGGTTCGCCCACGAAGTTTGGCGCTGCGTCGTGCACGGGCGCAATTTTCGCGCGAAATCGCGGACGAGCGAGTCCCCAACTCACCGGGCAAGAGGCCCAGGTGGCCCGACGCGGGGTCGCATGACGCCTGGTTGGATTTTATGGGCCACGGAAGTAAAAACAGGCGATTTCGGCACTTCTCTTTGGGGGGTTCGCCCACGAAGTTTGGCGCTGCGTCGTGCACCGGGGCGCAATTTTCGGCGCGAAATCGCACGAGCGGGTCCCCAAGCTCACCGGGCAAGAGGCCCAGGTGGCCCCGACGCGGTCGCATGACGCCTGGTTGGATTTTATGGGCCACGGAAGTAAAAACAGGCGATTTCGGCACTTCTCTTTGGGGGTGTCGCCCACGAAGTTTGGCGCGCTGCGTCGTGCACGGGCGCAATTTTCGCGCGAAATCGCGACGAGCGGGTCCCCAACTCACCGGGCAAGAGGCCCAGGTGGCCCGACGCGGGGGTCGGATGACGCCTGGTTGGATTTTATGGGCCACGGAAGTAAAAACAGGCGATTTCGGCACTTCTCTTTGGGGGTTCGCCCCACGAAGTTTGGCGCCGCTGCGTCGTGCGCACGGGCGCAATTTTCGCGCGAAATCGCGACGAGCGGGTCCCCAACTCACCGGGCAAGAGGCCCAGGTGGCCCGACGGGGGTCGCATGACGCCTGGTTGGATTTTATGGGCCACGGAAGTAAAAACAGGCGATTTCGGCACTTCTCTTTGGGGGTTCGCCCACGAAGTTTGGCGCTGCGTCGTGCGACGGGCGCAATTTTCGCGCGAAATCGCGACGAGCGGGTCCCCAACTCACCGGGCAAGAGGCCCAGGTGGCCCGACGCGGGTCGGATGACGCCTGGTTGGATTTTATGGGCCCACGGAAGTAAAAACAGGTGATTTCGGCACTTCTCTTTGGGGGGTGTCGCCACGAAGTTTGGCGCTGCGTCGTGCACGGGCGCAATTTTTCGCGCGAAAATCGCGACGAGCGGGTCCCCAACCTCACCGGGCAAGAGGCCCAGGTGGCCCGACGCGGGTCGGATGACGCCTGGTTGGATTTTATGGGCCACGGAAGTAAAAACAGGCGATTTCGGCACTTCTCTTTGGGGGGTTCGCCCACGAAGTTTGGCGCTGCGTCGGTGCACGGGCGCAATTTTCGCGCGAAATCGCACGAGCGGGTCCCCCAACTCACCGGGCAAGAGGCCCAGGTGGCCCGACGCGGTCGCATGACGCCTGGTTGGATTATATGGGCCACGGAAGTAAAAACAGGCGATTTCGGCACTTCTCTTTGGGGGTTCGCCCGACGAAGTTTGGCGCTGCGTCGTGCACGGGGCGCAATTTTCGCGCGAAATCGCACGAGCGGGTCGCCTGGTTGGATTTTATGGGCCACGGAAGTAAAAACAGGCGATTTCGGCACTTTCTCTTTGGGGGTTCGCCCCACGAAGTTTGGCGCTGCGTCGTGCACGGGCGCAATTTTCGCGGCGAAATCGCACGGGGTCCCCAACTCACCGGGCAAGAGGCCCAGGTGGCCCGACGCGGTCGCATGACGCCTGGTTGGATTTTATGGGCCACGGAAGTAAAAACAGGCGATTTCGGCACTTCTCTTTGGGGGTTCGCCCACGAAGTTTGGCGCTGCGTCGTGCACGGGCGCAATTTTCGCGCGAAATCGCACGAGCGGGTCCCCAACTCACCGGGCAAGAGGCCCAGGTGGCCCGACGCGGTCGGATGACGCCTGGTTGGATTTTATGGGCCACGGAAGTAAAAATAGGCGATTTCGGCACTTCTCTTTGGGGGTTCGCCCACGAAGTTTGGCGCTGCGTCGTGCACGGGCGCAATTTTCGCGCGAAATCGCACGAGCGGGTCCCCAACTCACCGGGCAAGAGGCCCAGGTGGCCCGACGGGGTCGCATGACGCCTGGTTGGATTTTATGGGCCACGGAAGTAAAAACAGGCGATTTCGGCACTTCTCTTTGGGGGTTCGCCCACGAAGTTTGGCGCTGCGTCGTGCACGGGCGCAATTTTCGCGCGAAATCGCACGAGCGGGTCCCCAACTCACCGGGCAAGAGGCCCAGGTGGCCCGACGCGGTCGGATGACGCCTGGTTGGATTTTATGGGCCACGGAAGTAAAAACAGGTGATTTCGGCACTTCTCTTTGGGGGTTCGCCCACGAAGTTTGGCGCTGCGTCGTGCACGGGCGCAATTTTCGCGCGAAATCGCACGAGCGGGTCCCCAACTCACCGGGCAAGAGGCCCAGGTGGCCCGACGCGGTCGGATGACGCCTGGTTGGATTTTATGGGCCACGGAAGTAAAAACAGGCGATTTCGGCACTTCTCTTTGGGGGTTCGCCCACGAAGTTTGGCGCTGCGTCGTGCACGGGCGCAATTTTTGCGCGAAATCGCACGAGCGGGTCCCCAACTCACCGTGCAAGAGGCCCAGGTGGCCCGACGCGGTCGCATGACGCCTGGTTGGATTATATGGGCCACGGAAGTAAAAACAGGCGATTTCGGCACTTCTCTTTGGGGGTTCGCCCACGAAGTTTGGCGCTGCGTCGTGCACGGGCGCAATTTTCGCGCGAAATCGCACGAGCGGGTCCCCAACTCACCGGGCAAGAGGCCCAGGTGGCCCGACGCGGTCGCATGACGCCTGGTTGGATTTTATGGGCCACGGAAGTAAAAACAGGCGATTTCGGCACTTCTCTTTGGGGGTTCGCCCACGAAGTTTGGCGCTGCGTCGTGCACGGGCGCAATTTTCGCGCGAAATCGCACGAGCGGGTCCCCAACTCACCGGGCAAGAGGCCCAGGTGGCCCGACGCGGTCGCATGACGCCTGGTTGGATTTTATGGGCCACGGAAGTAAAAACAGGCGATTTCGGCACTTCTCTTTGGGGGTTCGCCCACGAAGTTTGGCGCTGCGTCGTGCACGGGCGCAATTTTCGCGCGAAATCGCACGAGCGGGTCCCCAACTCACCGGGCAAGAGGCCCAGGTGGCCCGACGCGGTCGGATGACGCCTGGTTGGATTTTATGGGCCACGGAAGTAAAAACAGGCGATTTCAGCACTTCTCTTTGGGGGTTCGCCCACGAAGTTTGGCGCTGCGTCGTGCACGGGCGCAATTTTCGCGCGAAATCGCACGAGCGGGTCCCCAACTCACCGGGCAAGAGGCCCAGGTGGCCCGACGCGGTCGGATGACGCCTGGTTGGATTTTATGGGCCACGGAAGTAAAAACAGGAGATTTCGGCACTTCTCTTTGGGGTTCGCCCACGAAGTTTGGCGCTGCGTCGTGCACGGGCGCAATTTTCGCGCGAAATCGCACGAGCGGGTCCCCAACTCACCGGGCAAGAGGCCCAGGTGGCCCGACGCGGTC
>CM057045.1:83754-187834 GCA_029948455.1 Solanum rostratum
AGAATCTTGTGCCGGAACCCCATGCAGCGCCAGAATCCGTGAGCTAACCCCCATAGAAATGAGCTGAAATCGCCTGTTCCCACTCCCTCGGCCCATAAAATCCAACCAGGCCTCATCCAACCCCGCCGGGAAACATGGACCTCTTGCCGGGCCTCTTGCGGACTCCCTCGTATGATTTTTCAAGAATCTTGCGCCGGAACCCTATGCAGCGCCAGAATCCGTGGGCTAACACCCACAGAAATGAGCAGAAATTGCCTGTTTCCACTTCCTCGGCCTAAAAAATCCAACCAGGCCTCATCCAACCCCGCCGGGCAACATGGACCTCTTGCCGGGCCTCTTGCAGACCCCCCCGTATGATTTTTCAAGAATCTTGCGCCGGAACCCCATGCTGCGCCAGAATCTGTGGGCTAACACCCACAGAAATGAGTTGAAATCGCCTGTTTCCACTTCCTCGGCCCATAAAATCCAACCAGGCCTCATCCAACCCCGCCGGGAAACATGGACCTCTTGTGGACCCCCTCGTATTATTTTTCGAGAATCTCGTGTCCGAACCCCATGCACCGCTAGAATCCGTGGGCTAACACCCACAGAAATGAGCCGAAATCGCCTGTTTCCACTTCCTCGGCCCATAAAATCCAACCAGGCCTCATTCAACCCCGTCGGGAAACATGGACCTCTTGACGGGCCTCTTGCGGACCCCCTCGCATGATCTTTCGAGAATCTTGCACCGGAACCCCATGCAGCGCCAGAATCCGTAAGCTAACACCCACAGAAATTAGCCGAAATCGCCTGTTTCCACTTCCTCGGCCAATAAAATCCAACCAGGCCTCATCCAACCCCACCTGGCAACATGGACCTCTTGCCGGGCCTCTTGCGTACCCCCTCGTATGATTTTTCGAGAATCTTGCGCCGGAACCCCATGCAGCGCCAGAATCCGTGGGCTAACACCCACAGAAATTAGCAAAAATCGCCTATTTCCTCTTCCTCGGCCCATAAAATCCAACCAGGCCTCATCCAACCCTGCCGGGCAACATGGACCTCTTGCCGGGCCTCTTGCGGACCCCCTCGTATGATTTTTCGAGAATCTTGCGCCGGAACCCCATGCAGCGCCAGAATCAGTGGGCTAACACCCACAGAAATGAGCCGAAATCGCCTGTTTCCACTTCCTCGGCCCATAAAATCCAACCAGGCCTCATCCAACCCCATCGGGAAACATGGACCTCTTTTCGGGCCTCTTGCGGACCCCCTCGTATGATTTTTCGAGAATCTTGCACCGGAACCCCATGCAGCGCCAGAATCTGTGGGCTAACACCCACTGAAATGAGCCGAAATCGCCTGTTTCCACTTCTTCGGCCCATAAAATCCAACCAGGCCTCATTCAACCCCGCCGGGAAACATGGACCTCTTGACGGGCCTCTTGCGGACCCCCTCGCATGATCTTTCGAGAATCTTGCACCGGAACCCCATGCAGCGCCAGAATCCGTAAGCTAACACCCACAGAAATTAGCCGAAATCGCCTGTTTCCACTTCCTCGGCCAATAAAATCCAACCAGGCCTCATCCAACCCCACCTGACAACATGGACCTCTTGCCGGGCCTCTTGCGTACCCCCTCGTATGATTTTTCGAGAATCTTGCGCCGGAACCCCATGCAGCGCCAGAATCCGTGGGCTAACACCCACAGAAATGAGCAAAAATCGCCTATTTCCTCTTCCTCGGCCCATAAAATCCAACCAGGCCTCATCCAAACCTGCCGGGCAACATGGACCTCTTGCCGGGCCTCTTGCGGACCCCCTCGTATGATTTTTCGAGAATCTTGCGCCGGAACCCCATGCAGCGCCAGAATCAGTGGGCTAACACCCACAGAAATGAGCCGAAATCGCCTGTTTCCACTTCCTCGGCCCATAAAATCCAACCAGGCCTCATCCAACCCCATCGGGAAACATGGACCTCTTTTCGGGCCTCTTGCGGACCCCCTCGTATGATTTTTCGAGAATCTTGCACCGAACCCCATGCAGCGCCAGAATCTGTGGGCTAACACCCACTGAAATGAGCCGAAATCGCCTGTTTCCACTTCTTCGGCCCATAAAATCCAACCAGGCCTCATCCAACCCAGCCGGGCAACATGGACCTCTTGCGGGCCTCTTGCGGACCCCCTCTTATGATTTTTCGAGAATCTTGTGCCAGAACCCCATGCAGCGCCAGAATCCGTGGGCTAACACCCACATAAATGAGCCGAAATCGCCTGTTTCCACTTCCTCGGCCCATAAAATCCAACCAGGCCTCATCCAACCTTGCCAGGCAACATGGACCTCTTGTCGGGCCTCTTGCGGACCCCCTCGTATGATTTTTCGAGAATCTTGCGCCGGAACGCCATGCAGCGCCTGAATCCGTGGGCTAACACCCACAGAAATGAGCCGAAATCGCCTGTTTCCACTTCCTCAGCCCATAAAATCCAACCAGGCTTCATCCAACCCCGCCGGGCAACATGGACCTCTTGTCGGGCCTCTTGCGGACCCCCTCGTATGATTTTTCGAGAATCTTGTGCCGGAACCCCATGCAGCGCCAGAATCCGTGGGCTAACACCCACAGAAATGAGCCGAAATCGCCTGTTTCCACTTCCTTGGCACATAAAATCCAACCAGGCATCATCCAACCCCGCCGGGCAACATGGACCTCTTGCCGGGCCTCTTGCGGACCCCATCATATGATTTTTCGAGAATCTTGCAACGGAACCCCATGCAACGCAAGAATCCGTGGGCTAACACCCATAGAAATGAGCCGAAATCTCCTATTTCCACTTCCTCGGCACATAAAATCCAACCAGGCCTCATCCAACCCCGCCGGGCAACATGGACCTCTTGCCGGGCCTTTTGCGGACCCCTCGTATGATTTTTCGAGAATCTTGCGCCGGAACCCCATGCAGCGCCAGAATCCGTGGGCTAACACCCACAGAAATGAGCCGAACTCGCCTGTTTCCACTTCCTCGGCCCATAAAATCCAACCAGGCCTCATCCAACCCTGCCGGGAAACATGGACCTCTTGCCGAGCCTCTTGCGGACCCCCTCGTATGATTTTTAGAGAATCTTGCACCGAAACCCCATGCAGCGCCAGAATCCGTGGGCTAACACCCACAGAAATGAGCCGAAATCGCTTGTTTCCACTTCCTCGGCCCATAAAATCCAACCAGGCTTCATCCAACCCTGCCGGGCAACATGGACCTCTTGCCGAGCCTCTTGCGGACCCCCTCGTATGATTTTTCGAGAATCTTGCACCAAAACCCCATGCAGCGCCAGAATCCATGGGCTAACACCCACAGAAATGAGCCGAAATCGCCTGTTTCCACTTCCTCGGCCAATAAAATCCAACCAGGCCTCATCCTACCCAGCCGGGCAACATGGACCTCTTGCCGGGCCTCTTGCGTACCCCCTCGTATGATTTTTCGAGAATCTTGCGCCGGAACGCCATGCAGCGCCTGAATCCGTGGGCTAACACCCACAGAAATTAGCCGAAATCGCCTGTTTCCACTTCCTCGGCCAATAAAATCCAACCAGGCCTCATCAGACCCCACCTGGCAACATGGACCTCTTGCCGGGCCTCTTGCGTACCCCCTCGTATGATTTTTCGAGAATCTTGCGCCGGAACCCCATGCAGCGCCAGAATCCGTGGGCTAACACCCACAGAAATGAGCAAAAATCGCCTATTTCCTCTTCCTCGGCCCATAAAATCCAACCAGGCCTCATCCAACCCTGCCGGGCAACATGGACCTCTTTTCGGGCCTCTTGCGGACCCCCTCGTATGATTTTTCGAGAATCTTGCGCCGGAACCCCATACAGCGCCAGAATCAGTGGGCTAACACCCACAGAAATGAGCCGAAATCGCCTGTTTCCACTTCCTCGGCCCATAAAATCCAACCAGGCCTCATCCAACCCCATCGGGAAACATGGACCTCTTTTCGGGCCTCTTGCGGACCCCCTCGTATGATTTTTCGAGAATCTTGCACCGGAACCCCATGCAGCGCCAGAATCTGTGGGCTAACACCCACTGAAATGAGCCGAAATCGCCTGTTTCCTCTTCTTCGGCCCATAAAATCCAACCAGGCCTCATTCAACCCCGCCGGGAAACATGGACCTCTTGACGGGCCTCTTGCGGACCCCCTCGCATGATCTTTCGAGAATCTTGCACCGGAACCCCATGCAGCGCCAGAATCCGTAAGCTAACACCCACAGAAATTAGCCGAAATCGCCTGTTTCCACTTCCTCGACCAATAAAATCCAACCAGGCCTCATCCAACCCCACCTGGCAACATGGACCTCTTGCCGGGCCTCTTGCGTACCCCCTCGTATGATTTTTCGAGAATCTTGCGCCGGAACCCCATGCAGCGCCAGAATCCGTGGGCTAACACCCACAGAAATGAGCAAAAATCGCCTATTTCCTCTTCCTCGGCCAATAAAATCCAACCAGGCCTCATCCAACCCTGCCGGGCAACATGGACCTCTTGTCGGGCCTCTTGCGGACCCCCTCGTATGATTTTTCGAGAATCTTGCGCCGGAACCCCATGCAGCGCCAGAATCAGTGGGCTAACACCCACAGAAATGAGCCGAAATCGCCTGTTTCCACTTCCTCGGCCCATAAAATCCAACCAGGCCTCATCCAACCCCATCGGGAAACATGGACCTCTTTTCGGGCCTCTTGCGGACCCCCTCGTATGATTTTTCGAGAATCTTGCACCGGAACCCCATGCAGCGCCAGAATCTGTGGGCTAACACCCACTGAAATGAGCCGAAATCGCCTGTTTCCACTTCTTCGGCCCATAAAATCCAACCAGGCCTCATCCAACCCAGCCGGGCAACATGGACCTCTTGCGGGCCTCTTGCGGACCCCCTCTTATGATTTTTCGAGAATCTTGTGCTAGAACCCCATGCAGCGCCAGAATCCGTGGGCTAACACCCACATAAATTAGCCGAAATCGCCTGTTTCCACTTCCTCGGCCCATAAAATCCAACCAGGCCTCATCCAACCTTGCCAGGCAACATGGACCTCTTGTCGGGCCTCTTGCGGACCCCCTCGTATGATTTTTCGAGAATCTTGCGCCGGAACGCCATGCAGCGCCTGAATCCGTGGGCTAACACCCACAGAAATGAGCCGAAATCGCCTGTTTCCACTTCCTCAGCCCATAAAATCCAACCAGGCTTCATCCAACCCCGCCGGGCAACATGGACCTCTTGTCGGGCCTCTTGCGGACCCCCTCGTATGATTTTTCGAGAATCTTGTGCCGGAACCCCATGCAGCGCCAGAATCCGTGGGCTAACACCCACAGAAATGAGCCGAAATCGCCTGTTTCCACTTCCTTGGCACATAAAATCCAACCAGGCATCATCCAACCCCGCCGGGCAACATGGACCTCTTGCCGGGCCTCTTGCGGACCCCATCATATGATTTTTCGAGAATCTTGCAACGGAACCCCATGCAACGCAAGAATCCGTGGGCTAACACCCATAGAAATGAGCCGAAATCTCCTATTTCCACTTCCTCGGCACATAAAATCCAACCAGGCCTCATCCAACCCCGCCGGGCAACATGGACCTCTTGCCGGGCCTTTTGCGGACCCCTCGTATGATTTTTCGAGAATCTTGCGCCGGAACCCCATGCAGCGCCAGAATCCGTGGGCTAACACCCACAGAAATGAGCCGAACTCGCCTGTTTCCACTTCCTCGGCCCATAAAATCCAACCAGGCCTCATCCAACCATGCCGGGAAACATGGACCTCTTGCCGAGCCTCTTGCGGACCCCCTCGTATGATTTTTAGAGAATCTTGCACCGAAACCCCATGCAGCGCCAGAATCCGTGGGCTAACACCCACAAAAATGAGCCGAAATCGCTTGTTTCCACTTCCTCGGCCCATAAAATCCAACCAGGCTTCATCCAACCCTGCCGGGCAACATGGACCTCTTGCCGAGCCTCTTGCGGACCCCCTCGTATGATTTTTCGAGAATCTTGCACCAAAACCCCATGCAGCGCCAGAATCCATGGGCTAACACCCACAGAAATGAGCCGAAATCGCCTGTTTCCACTTCCTCGGCCAAAAAAATCCAACCAGGCCTCATCCTACCCAGCCGGGCAACATGGACCTCTTGCCGGGCCTCTTGCGTACCCCCTCGTATGATTTTTCGAGAATCTTGCGCCGGAACCCCATGCAGCGCCAGAATCCGTGGGCTAACACCCACAGAAATGAGCAAAAATCGCCTATTTCCTCTTCCTCGGCCCATAAAATCCAACCAGGCCTCATCCAACCCTGCCGGGCAACATGGACCTCTTGCCGGGCCTCTTGCGGACCCCCTCGTATGATTTTTCGAGAATCTTGCGCCGGAACCCCATGCAGCGCCAGAATCAGTGGGCTAACACCCACAGAAATGAGCCGAAATCGCCTGTTTCCACTTCCTCGGCCCATAAAATCCAACCAGGCCTCATCCAACCCCATCGGGAAACATGGACCTCTTTTCGGGCCTCTTGCGGACCCCCTTGTATGATTTTTCGAGAATCTTGCACCGGAACCCCATGCAGCGCCAGAATCTGTGGGCTAACACCCACTGAAATGAGCCGAAATCGCCTGTTTCCACTTCTTCGGCCCATAAAATCCAACCAGGCCTCATCCAACCCAGCCGGGCAACATGGACCTCTTGCGGGCCTCTTGCGGACCCCCTCTTATGATTTTTCGAGAATCTTGTGCCAGAACCCCATGCAGCGCCAGAATCCGTGGGCTAACACCCATAGAAATGAGCCGAAATCGCCTGTTTCCACTTCCTCGGCCCATAAA
Organism: Solanum rostratum; assembly: GCA_029948455.1. Classification (NCBI taxonomy): domain Eukaryota; kingdom Viridiplantae; phylum Streptophyta; class Magnoliopsida; order Solanales; family Solanaceae; genus Solanum; species Solanum rostratum. Next base: position 90,570 of record CM057045.1, read on the forward strand.
ATCCAACCAGGCCTCATCCAACCTTGTCGGGCAACATGGACCTCTTGTCGGGCCTCTTGCGGACCCCCTCGTATGATTTTTCGAGAATCTTGCGCCGGAACGCCATGCAGCGCCTGAATCCGTGGGCTAACACCCACAGAAATGAGCCGAAATCGCCTGTTTCCACTTCCTCAGCCCATAAAATCCAACCAGGCTTCATCCAACCCCGCCGGGCAACATGGACCTCTTGTCGGGCCTCTTGCGGACCCCCTCGTATGATTTTTCGAGAATCTTGTGCCGGAACCCCATGCAGCGCCAGAATCCGTGGGCTAACACCCACAGAAATGAGCCGAAATCGCCTGTTTCCACTTCCTTGGCACATAAAATCCAACCAGGCATCATCCAACCCCGCCGGGCAACATGGACCTCTTGCCGGGCCTCTTTCGGACCCCATCATATGATTTTTCGAGAATCTTGCAACGGAACCCCATGCAACGCAAGAATCCGTGGGCTAACACCCATAGAAATGAGCCGAAATCTCCTATTTCCACTACCTCGGCACATAAAATCCAACCAGGCCTCATCCAACCCCGCCGGGCAACATGGACCTCTTGCCGGGCCTTTTGCGGACCCCTCGTATGATTTTTCGAGAATCTTGCGCCGGAACCCCATGCAGCGCCAGAATCCGTGGGCTAACACCCACAGAAATGAGCCGAACTCGCCTGTTTCCACTTCCTCGGCCCATAAAATCCAACCAGGCCTCATCCAACCCTGCCGGGAAACATGGACCTCTTGCCGAGCCTCTTGCGGACCCCCTCGTATGATTTTTAGAGAATCTTGCACCGAAACCCCATGCAGCGCCAGAATCCGTGGGCTAACACCCACAGAAATGAGCCGAAATCGCTTGTTTCCACTTCCTCGGCCCATAAAATCCAACCAGGCTTCATCCAACCCTGCCGGGCAACATGGACCTCTTGCCGAGCCTCTTGCGGACCCCCTCGTATGATTTTTCGAGAATCTTGCACCAAAACCCCATGCAGCCCCAGAATCCATGGGCTAACACCCACAGAAATGAGCCGAAATCGCCTGTTTCCACTTCATCGGCCCATAAACTCCAACCAGGCCTTATCCTACCCAGCCGGGCAACATGGACCTCTTGTCGGGCCTCTTGCGGACCCCCTCGTACGATATTTCGAGAATCTTGCGCCGGAACCCCATGCAGCGCCAGAATCCGTGGGCTAACACCCACAGAAATGAGTCGAAATCGCCTGTTTCCACTTCCTCGGCCCATAAAATCCAACCAGGCCTTATCCAACCCCGCCGGGCAACATGGACCTTTTGCCGGGCCTCTTGCGGACCCCGTCGTATGATTTTTTGAGAATCTTGTGCCGGAACCCCATGCAACGCAAGAATCCGTGGGCTAACACCCACAGAAATGAGCTGAAATCGCCTGTTTCCACTTCCTCGGCCCTTAAAATCCAACCAGGCCTCATCCAACCCCGCCGGGCAACATGGACCTCTTACTGGGCCTCTTGCAGACCCCCTCGTATGATTTTTCAAGAATCTTGCGCCGGAACCCTATGCAGCGCTAGAATCCATGGGTTAACACCCACAGAAATGAGCCGAAATCGCCTGTTTCCACTTCCTTGGCCCATAAAATGCAACCAGCCCTCATCCAACCCCGCCGGGCAACATAGACCTCTTGCCGGGCCTCTTGCGGACCCCCTCGTATGATTTTTCAAGAATCTTGCATCGGAATCCCATGCAGCGCAAGAATCCGTGGGCTAACACCCACAGAAATGAGCTGAAATCGCCTGTTTCCACTTCCTCGGCACATAAAATCCAAACAGGCCTCATCCAACCCCTCCGGGAAACATGGACCTCTTGCCGGGCCTCTTGTGGACCCCATCGTATGATTTTTTGAGAATCTTGCAATGGTACCCCATGCAGCGCCAGAATCCGTGGGCTAACACCCACAGAAATGAGCCGAAATCGCCTATTTCCACTTCCTCGGCCCATAAAATCCAACCAGGCCTTATCCAACCCCACCGGGCAACATGGACCTATTTCCGAGCCTCTTGCGGACCCTATTGAATGATTTTTCGAGAATCTTGCGCCGAAACCCATGCAGCGCCAGAATCCGTGGGCTAACACCCATAGAAATGAGCCGAAATCGCCTGTTTTAACTTCCTCGACCCATAAAATCCAACCAGGCCTCATCCAACCTCGCAGGGCAACATGGACCTCTTGCCGGGCCTCTTGCGGACCCCCTCGTATGATGTTTCGAGAATCTTGCACCGGAACCCCATGCAACGCCAGAATCCGTGGGCTAACACCCATAGAAATGAGCCGAAATCGCCTGTTTCCACTTCCTCGGCCCATAAAATCCAACCAGGACTCATCCAACCCCGCTGGGAACCATGGACCTCTACCCGGGCCTCTTGCGGACCCCCTCGTATGATTTTTCGGGAATCTTGCGCCGGAACCCCATGCAACGCCAGAATCCGTCGGCTAACACCCATAGAAATGAGCCGAAATTGCCTGTTTCCACTTCCTCGGCCCATAAAATCCAACCTGGCCTCATCCAACCACGCCGAGAAACATGGACCTCTTGTCGTGCCTCTTGCGAAGCCCCTCGTATGATTTTTCGAGAATCTTGCGCCGGAACCCCATGCAGCGCCAGAATCCGTGGGCTAACACCCACATAAATGGGCCGAAATCGCCTGTTTCCACTTCTTCGGCCCATAAAATCCAACCAGGCCTCATCCAACCCCGCCGGGAAACATGGACCTCTTGCCGGGCCTCTTGTGGACCCCCTCGTATGATTTTTTGAGACCTTGCGCCGGAACCCCATGTAGCGCCAGAATCCGTGGGCTAACACCCACAGAAATGAGCCGAAATCGCCTGTTTCCACTTCCTCGGCCCATAAAATCCAACCAGGCCTCATCCAACCCCGCCGGGCAACATGGACCTTTTGCTGGGCCTCTTGCGGACCCCCTCGTATGATTTTTTGAGAATCATGCGCCGGAACCCCATGCAGCGCCAGAATCCGTGGGCTAACACCCACAGAAATGAGCCAAAATCTCCTGTTTCCACTTCCTCGGCACATAAAATCCAACCAGGCCTCATCCAACCCCGTCGGGCAACATGGAACTCTTGCCGGGCCTCTTGCAGACCCCATCGTATGATTTTTCGAGAATGTTGCAATGGAACCCCATGCAGTGCCAGAATCCGTGGGCTAACACCCACAGAAATGAGCCAAAATCTCCTGTTTCCACTTCCTCGGCACATAAAATCCAACCAGGCCTCATCCAACCCCGTCGGGCAACATGGAACTCTTGCCGGGCCTCTTGCAGACCCCATCGTATGATTTTTCGAGAATCTTGCAATGGAACCCCATGCAGCGCCAGAATCCGTGGGCTAACACCCACAGAAATGAGCTGAAATCGCCTGTTTCCACTTCCTCGGCCAATAAAATCCAACCAGGCCTGATCCAACCCCGCCGGGCAACATGGACATCTTGCCGGGCCTCTTGCGGACCCCCTCGTATGATTTTTCGAGAATCTCTCGCCGGAACCCCATGCAGCGCCAGAATCCGTGGGCTAACACCCAAAGAAATGAGCCGAAATCTCCTGTTTCCACTTCCTCGGCACATAAAATCCAACCAGGCCACATCCAACCCCGCCGGGCAACATGGACCTCTTGCCGGGCCTTTTGTGGACCCCATCGTATGATTTTTCGAGAATCTTGCAATGGAACCCCATGCAGCGCCAGAATCCGTGGGCTAACACCCACAGAAATGAGCCGAAATCGCCTGTTTCCACTTCCTCGGCCCATAAAATCCAACCAGGCCTCATCCAACCCCGTCTGGTAACATGGACATCTTGCCGGGCCTCTTGCGGACCCCTCGTATGATTTTTCGAGAATCTTGCGTCGGAACCCCATGCAGCGCCAGAATCCGTGGGCTAACAACCAGAGAAATGTGCCGAAATCGCCTGTTTCCACTTCCTCGGCCCATAAAATCAAACCAGGCCTCATCCAACCCCGTCAAGCAACATGGACCTCTCTCCGGGCCGCTTGCAGACCCCCTCGTATGATTTTTCGAGAATCTTGCGCCGGAACCCCATGCAGCGCCAGAATCCGTGGGCTAACACCCACAGAAATGAGCCGAAATTGCCTGTTTCTACTTCCTCGGCCCATAAAATCCAACCAGGCCTATCCAACCCTGCCGGGCAACATGGACCTCTTGCTGGGCCTCTTGCGGACCCCCTCGTATGATTTTTCGAGAATCTTGCGCCGGAACCCCATGCGGCGCAAGAATCCGTAGGCTAACACCCACAGAAATGAGCCGAAATCGCCTGTTTCCACTTCCTCGGCCCATAAAATCCAATCAGCTCTCATCCAACCCCGCCAGGCAACATGGACCTCTTGTCGGGCCTCTTGCAGACCCCTCGTATGATTTTTCGAGAATCTTGCACCGGAACCCCATGCAGCGCCAGAATCCGTGGGCTAACACCCACAGAAATGAGCCGAAATCGCCTGTTTCCACTTCCTCGGCCCATAAAATCCAACCAGGCCTCATCCAACCCCGCCGAGCAACATGGACCTCTTGCCGGGCCTCTTGCAGACCCCCTCGTATGATTTTTCGAGAATCTTGCGCCGGAACCCCATGCAGCGCCAGAATCCGTGGGCTAACACCCACAGAAATGAGCCGAAATCGCCTGTTTCTACTTCCTCGGCCCATAAAATTAAACCAGGCCTCATCCAACCCCGCCGGGAAACATGGACCTCTTGTCGGGCCTCTTGCAGACCCCCTCGTATGATTTTTCGAGAATCTGGCGCCGGAACCCCATGCAGCGCCAGAATCCGTGGGCTAACACCCACAGAAATGAGCTGAAATCACCTGTTTCCACTTCCTCGGCCAATAAAATCCAACCAGGCCTCATCCAACCCCGCCGGGAAACATGGACCTCTTGCCGGGCCTCTTGCGGACCCCCTCGTATGTTTTTTTGAGAATCTTGCGGCGGAACCCAATGCAGCGCCAGAATCCGTGGGCTAACACCCACAGAAATGAGCCGAAATCGCCTGTTTCCACTTCCTCGGCCCATAAAATCCAACCAGGCCTCATCCAATCCTGCTGGGCAAAATGAACCTCTTACTGGGCCTCTTGCAGACCCCATCGTATGATTTTTTAAGAATCTTGCGCCGGAACCCTATGCAGCGCCAGAATCCGTGGGCTAACACCCACAAAAATTAGCCGAAATCGCCTGTTTCCACTTCCTCGGCCCATAAAATCCAACCAGGCCTCATCCAACCCCACCGGGCAACATGGACCTCTTGCCGGGCCTCTTGCGGACCCCCTCGTATGACTTTTCGAGAATCTTGCGTCGGAACCCCATGCAGCGCCAGAATCCGTGGGCTAACACCCACAGAAATGAGCCAAAATCTCCTGTTTCCACTTGCTCGGCACATAAAATCCAACCAGGCCTCATCCAACCCCGTCGGGCAACATGGAACTCTTGCCGGGCCTCTTGCAGACCCCATCGTATGATTTTTCGAGAATGTTGCAATGGAACCCCATGCAGTGCAAGAATCCGTGGGCTAACACCCACAGAAATGAGCCAAAATCTCCTGTTTCCACTTCCTCGGCACATAAAATCCAACCAGGCCTCATCCAACCCCGTCGGGCAACATGGAACTCTTGCCGGGCCTCTTGCAGACCCCATCGTATGATTTTTCGAGAATCTTGCAGTGGAACCCCATGCAGCGCCAGAATCCGTGGGCTAACACCCACAGAAATGAGCTGAAATCGCCTGTTTCCACTTCCTCGGCCAATAAAATCCAACCAGGCCTGATCCAACCCCGCCGGGCAACATGGACATCTTGCCGGGCCTCTTGCGGACCCCCTCGTATGATTTTTCGAGAATCTCTCGCCGGAACCCCATGCAGCGCCAGAATCCGTGGGCTAACACCCAAAGAAATGAGCCGAAATCTCCTGTTTCCACTTCCTCGGCACATAAAATCCAACCAGGCCTCATCCAACCCCGCCGGGCAACATGGACCTCTTGCCGGGCCTTTTGTGGACCCCATCGTATGATTTTTCGAGAATCTTGCAATGGAACCCCATGCAGCGCCAGAATCCGTGGGCTAACACCCACAGAAATGAGCCGAAATCGCCTGTTTCCACTTCCTCGGCCCATAAAATCCAACCAGGCCTCATCCAACCCCGTCGGGTAACATGGACATCTTGCCGGGCCTCTTGCGGACCCCTCGTATGATTTTTCGAGAATCTTGCGTCGGAACCCCATGCAGCGCCAGAATCCGTGGGCTAACAACCAGAGAAATGTGCCGAAATCGCCTGTTTCCACTTCCTCGGCCCATAAAATCAAACCAGGCCTCATCCAACCCCGTCAAGCAACATGGACCTCTCTCCGGGCCGCTTGCAGACCCCCTCGTATGATTTTTCGAGAATCTTGCGCCGGAACCCCATGCAGCGCCAGAATCCGTGGGCTAACACCCACAGAAATGAGCCGAAATTGCCTGTTTCTACTTCCTCGGCCCATAAAATCCAACCAGGCCTATCCAACCCTGCCGGGCAACATGGACCTCTTGCTGGGCCTCTTGCGGACCCCCTCGTATGATTTTTCAAGAATCTTGCGCCGGAACCCCATGCGGCGCAAGAATCCATAGGCTAACACCTACAGAAATGAGCCGAAATCGCCTGTTTCCACTTCCTCGGCCCATAAAATCCAATCAGCTCTCATCCAACCCCGCCAGGCAACATGGACCTCTTGTCGGGCCTCTTGCAGACCCCTCGTATGATTTTTCGAGAATCTTGCACCGGAACCCCATGCAGCGCCAGAATCCGTGGGCTAACACCCACAGAAATGAGCCGAAATCGCCTGTTTCCACTTCCTCGGCCCATAAAATCCAACCAGGCCTCATCCAACCCCGCCGAGCAACATGGACCTCTTGCCGGGCCTCTTGCAGACCCCCTCGTATGATTTTTCGAGAATCTTGCGCCGGAACCCCATGCAGCGCCAGAATCCGTGGGCTAACACCCACAGAAATGAGCCGAAATCGCCTGTTTCTACTTCCTCGGCCCATAAAATTAAACCAGGCCTCATCCAACCCCGCCGGGAAACATGGACCTCTTGCCGGGCCTCTTGCGGACCCCCTCGTATGTTTTTTTGAGAATCTTGCAGCGGAACCCAATGCAGCGCCAGAATCCGTGGGCTAACACCCACAGAAATGAGCCGAAATCGCCTGTTTCCACTTCCTCGGCCCATAAAATCCAACCAGGCCTCATCCAATCCTGCTGGGCAAAATGAACCTCTTACTGGGCCTCTTGCAGACCCCCTCGTATGATTTTTTAAGAATCTTGCGCCGGAACCCTATGCAGCGCCAGAATCCGTGGGCTAACACCCACAAAAATTAGCCGAAATCCCCTGTTTCCACTTCCTCGGCCCATAAAATCCAACCAGGCCTCATCCAACCCCACCGGGCAACATGGACCTCTTGCCGGGCCTCTTGCGGACCCCCTCGTATGACTTTTCGAGAATTTTGCGTCGGAACCCCATGCAGCGCCAGAATCCGTGGGCTAACACCCACAGAAATGAGCCGAAATCGCCTGTTTCCACTTCCTCGGCCTATAAAATCCAACCAGGCCTCATCCAACCCAGCCGGGAAACATGGACCTCTTGCCAGGCCTCTTGCGGACCCCCTCGTATGATATTTTGAGAATCTTGCACCGGACCCCATGCAGCGCCAGAATCCGTTGGCTAACACCCACAGAAATGAGCCAAAATCGCCTGTTTCCACTTCCTCGGTGCATAAAATCCAACCAGGCCTCATCCAACCCTGCCGGGCAACATAGGACCTCTTGCCGGGCCTCTTGCGGACTCCCTCGTATGATTTTTCGAGAAGCTTGCGCCGGAACCCCATGCAGCGCCAGAATCTGTGGGCTAACACCTACTGAAATGAGCCGAAATCGCCTGTTTCCACTTCCTCGGCCCATAAAATCCAACAAGGCCTCATCCAACCACGCCGGGCAACATGGACCTCTTGCCGGGCCTCTTGTGGACCCCCTCGTATGAGTTTTCTAGAAGCTTGCGCCGGAACCCCATGCAGCGCAAGAATCTGTGGGCTAACACCCATAGAAATGAGCCGAAATCGTCTGTTTCCACTTCCTCGGCCCATAAAATTTAACAAGGCCTCATCCAACCCCGCCATGCAACATGGACCTCTTGCCGGGCCTCTTGCGGACCACCTCATATGATTTTTTGAGAATCATGCGCCGGAACCCCATGCAGCGCCAGAATCCATGGGCAAACACCCACAGAAATGAGCCGAAATCGCCTGTTTCCACTTCCTCGGCCCATAAAATCCAACCAGGCCACATCCAACCCCGCCGGGCAACATGGACCTCTTGCCGGGCCTCTTTCGGACCCCTCGTATGATTTTTCGAGAATCTTGCGCCGGAACCCCATGCAGCGACAGAATCCGTGGGCTAACACCCACAGAAATGAGCCGAAATCGCTTATTTCCACTTCCTCGGCCCATAAAATCCAACCAGGCCTATCCAACCCTGCCGGGCAACATGGACCTCTTGCCGGGCCTCTTGCGGACCCCCTCGTATGATTTTTCGAGAATCTTGTGCCGGAACCCCATGCAGCACCAGAATCCGTGGGCTAACACCCACAGAAATAAGCCAAAATCTCCTGTTTCCACTTCCTCGGCCCATAAAATCCAACCAGGCCTCATCCAACCCCACCAGGCAACATGGACCTCTTGCCGGGCCTCTTCCGGACCCCCTCATATGATTTTTCGAGAATCTTGCGCCGGAACCCCATGCAGCGCCAGAATCCGTGGGCTAACACCCATAGAAATGAGCCGAAATCGCCTGTTTCCACTTCCTCAGCCCATAAAATCAAACCAGGCCTCATCTAACCCCGCCGGGAAACATGGACCTCTTGCCGGGCCTCTTACGGACACCCTCGTATGATTTTTCGAGAATCTTGATCCGGAACCCCATGCAGCGCCATAATCCGTGGGCTAACACCCACAGAAATGAGCTGAAATCGCCTGTTTCCACTTCCTCGGCCCATAAAATCCAACCAGGCCTCATCCAACCCCGCCGGGCAACATGGACCTCTTGCCGGGCCTCTTGTGGACCCCCTCGTATGATTTTTCGAGAATCTTGAGCCGGAACCCCATGCAGCGCCAGAATCCGTCGGCTAACACCCACAGAAATGAGCTGAAATCGCTTGTTTCCACTTCCTCGGCCCATAAAATCCAACCAGGCCTCATCCAACCCCGCCGGGCTACATGGACCTCTTGCCGGGCCTCTTGCGGACCCTCTCGTATGATTCTTTGAGAATCTTGCGGCGGAAACCCATGCAGCGCCAGAATCCATGGGCTAACACCCACAGAAATGAGCCAAAATCGCCTTTTCCCACTTCCTCGGCCCATAAAATCCAACCAGGCCTCATCCAACCCCGCTGGGCAACATGGACCTCTTGTGGACCCTCGTATGATTTTTCGAGAATCTTGCGCTGGAACCCCATGCAGCGCCAGAATCCGTGGGCTAACACCCACAGAAATGAGCCGAAATTGCCTGTTTCCACTTCCTCGGCCCATAAAATCCAACCAGGCCTCATCCAACCCCGCCGGGCAACATGGACCTCTTGTCGGGCCTCTTGCAGACCCCCTCGTATGATTTTTTGAGAATCTTGCACCGGAACCCCATGCAGCGCCAGAATCCGTGGGCTAACACCCACATAAATGAGCCGAAATCGCCTGTTTCCACTTCCTCGGCCCATTAAATCCAACTAGCCCTCATCCAACCCTGCCGGGAAACATGGACCTCTTGTCGGGCCTCTTGCAGACCCCCTCGTATGATTTTTCGAGAATCTTGCGCCGGAACCCCATGCAGCGCCAGAATCCGTGGGCTAACACCCACAGAAATGAGCCGAAATCGCCTGTTTCCACTTCCTCGGCCCATAAAATCCAACCAGGCCTATCCAACCCTGCCGGGCAACATGGACCTCTTGCCGGGCCTCCTGCGGACCCCCTCATATGATTTTTCGAGAATCTTGTGCCGGAACCCCATGCAGCGCCAGAATCCGTGGGCTAACACCCACAGAAATAAGCCAAAATCTCCTGTTTCCACTTCCTCGGCCCATAAAATCCAACCAGGCCTCATCCAACCACGCCGGGCAACATGGACCTCTTGTCGGGCCTCTTGCAGACCCCCTCGTATGATTTTTCGAGAATCTTGCGCCGGAACCCCATGCAGCGACAGAATCCGTGGGCTAACACCCACAGAAATGAGCCGAAATCGCCTGTTTCCACTTCCTCGGCCCATAAAATCCAACCAGGCCTATCCAACCCTGCCGGGCAACATGGACCTCTTGCCGGGCCTCCTGCGGACCCCCTCATATGGTTTTTCGAGAATCTTGCGCCGGAACCCCATGCAACGACAGAATCCGTGGGCTAACACCCACAGAAATGAGGCGAAATCGCCTGTTTCAACTTCTTCGGCCCATAAAATCCAACAAGGCCTCATCCAACCACGCCGGGCAACATTGACCTCTTGCCGGGCCTCTTGCAGACCCCCTCGTATGATTTTTCGAGAATCTTGCGCCGGAACCCCATGTAGCGCCAGAATCCCTGGGCTAACACCCACAGAAATGAGCCGAAATCGCCTGTTTCCACATCCTCAGCCCATAAAATCCAACCAGGCCTCATCCAATCCTGCCGGGCAACATGGACCTCTTGCCGGGCCTCTTGCGGACCCCCTCGTATCATTTTTTGAGAATCTTGCGCCGGAACCCCATGCAGCGCAAGAATCATTGGGCTAACACCCACATAAATGAGCCGAAATCGCCTATTCCAACTTCCTCGGCCCATAAAATCCAACCAGGCCTCATCCAACCCCGCCGGGCAACATGGACCTCTTGTCGGGCCTCTTGCGGACCCCCTCGTATGATTTTTTGAGAATGTTGCACTGGAACCCCATGCAGCGCCAGAATCCGTGGGCTAACACCCACAGAAATGAGCAGAAATCGCCTGTTTCCACTTCCTCGGCCCTTAAAATCCAACCAGCCCTCATCCAACCCCGCTGGGCAACATGGACCTCTTGCCGGGCCTCTTGCGGACCCCCTCGTATGATTTTTCGAGAATCTTGCGCCGGAACCCCATGCAGCGACAGAATCTGTGGGCTAACACCCACATAAATGAGCCGAAATCGCCATGTTTCCACTTCCTCGGACCATAAAATCTAACCAGCCATCATCCGACCCCGCCGGGCAACATGGACCTCTTGCCAGGCCTTTTGCGGACCCCCACGTATGATTTTTCGAGAATCTTGCGCCGGAACCCCATGCAGCGCCAGAATCATTGGGCTAACACCCACATAAATGAGCCGAAATCGCCTATTCCAACTTCCTCGGCCCATAAAATCCAACCAGGCCTCATCCAACCCCGCCGGGCAACATGGACCTCTTGTCGGGCCTCTTGCGGACCCCCTCGTATCATTTTTTGAGAATCTTGCGCCGGAACCCCATGCAGCGCCAGAATCCGTGGGCTAACACCCACAGAAATGAGCCGAAATCGCCTGTTTCCACTTCCTCGGCTCATAAAATCCAACCAGGCCTCATCCAACCCCGCCGGGCAACATTGACCTCTTGCCGGGCCTCTTGCGGACCCCCCCCCCCCCCCCCCCCCCCCGTATGATTTTTTGAGAATCTTGCACCGGAACCCCATGCAGCGCCAGAATCCGTGGGCTAACACCCACAGAAATGAGCCGAAATCGCCCTGTTTCCACTTCCTCAGCCCATAAAATCCAACCAGGCCTCATCCAACTCCGTCGGGCAACATGGACCTCTTGCCGGGCCTCTTGCGGACACCCTCGTATGATTTTTCGAGAATCTTGCGCCGGAACCCCATGCAGCGCCAAAATCCGTGGGCTAACACCCACAGAAATGAGCCGAAATCTCCTGTTTTCACTTCCTCGGCCCATAAAATCCAACCAGGCCTCATCCAACCCCGCCGGGCAACATGGACCTCTTGCCGGGCCTCTTGTGGACCCCCTCGTATGATTTTTCGAGAATCATGCGCCGGAACCCCATGCAGCACCAGAATCCGTGGGCTAACACCAACAGAAATGAGCCGAAATTGCCTGTTTCCACTTCCTCGGCCCATACAATCCAACCAGGCCTCATCCAACCCCGCTGGGCAACATGGACCTCTTGCGGACCCCCTCGTATGATTTTTCGAGAATATTGCGCCGGAACCCCATGCAGCGCCAGAATCCGTGGGCTAACACCCACAGAAATAAGCCGAAATCGCCTGTTTCTACTTCCTCGACCCATAAAATCCAACCAGGCCTCATCTAACCCCGCCAGGCAACATGGACCTCTTGCAGGGCCTCTTGCGGACCCCCTCGTATGATTTTTCGAGAATCTTGCGTCAGAACCCCATGCAGCGCCAGAATCCGTGGGCTAACACCCACAGAAATGAGCCAAAATCGCCTGTTTCCACTTCCTCGGCCCATAAAATCCAACCAGGCCTCATCCAACCCCGCCGGGCAACATGGAGCTCTTGTCGGGCCTCTTGCGGACCCCCTCGTATGATTTTTCTAGAATCTTGCGCCGGAACCCCATGCAGCGCCAGAATCCGTGGGCTAACACCCACAAAAATGAGCCGAAATCGCCTGTTTCCACTTCCTCGGCCCATAAAATCCAACCAGGCCTCATCCAACCCCGCCGGGAAGCATGGACCTCTTGCCGGTCCTCTTGCGGACCCCCTCGTATGATTTTTTGAGAATCTTGCGCCGGAACCCCATGCAGCGTCAAAATCCGTGGGCTAACACCCACAGAAATGAGCCGAAATCGCCTTTTTCCACTTCCTCGACCCATAAAATCCAACCAGGCCTCATCCAACCCCGCCAGGCAACATGGACCTCTTTCCGGGCCTCTTGTGGACCCCCTCGTATGATTTTTTGAGAATCTTGCGCCGGAACCCCATGCAGCGCCAGAATCCGTGGGCTAACACCCACAGAAATGAGCCGAAATCGCCTGTTTCCACTTTCTCGGCCCATAAAATCCAACCAGGCCTCATCCAACCCCGCCGGGCAACATGGACCTCTTGTCGAGCCTCTTGCGGACCCTCTCGTATGAGTTTTCGAGAATCTTGCGCCGGAACCCCATGCAGCGCCAGAATCCGTGGGCTAACACTCATAGAAATGAGCCGAAATCGCCTGTTTCCACTTCCTCGGCCCATAAAATCCAACCAGGCCTCATCCAACCCTGCGGGGAAACATGGACCTCTTGTCGGGCCTCTTGCGGACCCCCTCGTATGACTTTTCGAGAATCTTGCGCCGGAACCCCATGCAGCGCCAGAATCCGTGGGCTAACACCCACAGAAATGAGCCGAAATCGCCTGTTTCCACTTCCTCGGCCCATAAAATCCTACCAGGCCTTATCCAACCACGCCGGGAAACATGGACCTCTTACCGGGCCTCTTTCGGAACCCCTCGTATGATTTTTTGAGAATCTTGCGCCGGAACCCCATGCAGCGCCAGAATCCGTGGGCTAACACCCACAGAAATGAGCCGAAATCGCCTGTTTCCACTTTCTCGGCCCATAAAATCCAACCAGGCCTCATCCAACCCCGCTGGGCAACATGGACCTCTTGCCAGGCCTCTTGCGGATCCCCTCGTATGATTTTTCGAGAATCTTGCGCTGGAACCCCATGCAGCGCTAGAATCCGTGGGGTAAAACCCACATAAATGAGCCGAAATCGCTTGTTTCCACTTCCTCGGCCCATAAAATCAAACTAGGCCTCATCCAACCCCGCCGAGAAACATGGACCTCTTGCCGGGCCTCTTGCGGACCCCCTCGTATGAATTTTCGAGAATCTTGCGCCGAAACCCCATGCAGCGCCAGAATTTGTGGGCAAACACCCACAGAAATGAGCCGAAATCGCCTGTTTCCACTTCCTCGGCCCATAAAATCCAACCAGGCCTCATCCAACCCCGCCGGGCAACATGGATCTCTTGTCGGGCCTCTTGCGGACCCCCTCGTATGATTTTTCGAGAATCTTGCGCCGGAACCCCATGCAGCGCCAGAATCCGTGGGCTAAAACCCACAGAAATTAGCCGAAATCGCCTGTTTCCACTTCCTCGACCCATAAAATCAAACCAGGCCTCATCCAACCCCGCCGGGAAACATGGACCTCTTGCCGGGCCTCTTGCGGACCCCGTCGTATGATTTTTCGAGAATCTTGCGCCGGAACCCCATGCAGCGCCAGAATCCGTGGGCTAACACCCACAGAAATAAGCCAAAATCGCTTATTTCCACTTCCTCGGCCCATAAAATCCAAGCAGGCCTCATCCAATCCCGCCGGGCAACCTGGACCTCTGGCCGGGCCTCTTGCGGACCCCCTCGTATGAGCTTTTGAGAATCTTGCGCCAGAACCCCATGCAGCGCCAGAATCCGTGGGCTAACACCCACAGAAATGAGCCGAAATCGCCTGTTTCCACTTCCTCGGCCCATGAAATCCAACAAGGCCTCATCCAACCCCGCCGGGCAACATGGACCTCTTGCCGAGCCTCTTGCAGACCCTGTCGTATGAGTTTTCGAGAATCTTGCGCCGGAACCCCATGCAGCGCCAGAATCCGTGGGCTAACACCCACAGAAATGAGCCGAAATCGCCTGTTTCCACTTCCTCGGCCCATAAAATCCAACCAGGCCTCATCCAACCCCGCCGGGCAACATGGACCTCTTGTCGGGCCTCTTGTTAACCCCCTCGTATGATTTTTTAAGAATCTTGCGCCGGAACCCCATGCAGCGCTAGAATCCGTGGGCTAACACCCACAGAAATGAGCTGAAATCGCCTGTTTCCACTTCCTCGGCCCATAAAATCCAACCAGGCCTTATCCAACCCCGTCGGGCAACATGGACCTCTTGTCGGGCCTCTTGTGGACCCCCTTGTATGAGTTTTCGAGAATCTTGTGCCGGAACCCCATGCAGCGCCAGAATCCGTGGGCTAACACCCACAGAAATTAGCTGAAATCGCCTGTGTCCACTTCCTCGGCCCATAAAATCCAACCAGGCCTCATCCAACCCCGCCGGGCAACATGGACCTCTTACCGGGCCTCTTGCGGACCCCCTCGTATGATTTTTCGAGAATCTTGCACCGAGTCCCCATGCAGCGCCAGAATCCGCACGGGCGCAATTTCCGCGCGAAATCGCACGAGCGGGTCCCCAACTCACCAGGCAATAGGCCCAGGTCACCCGGCAGGGTCGGATCACGCCAGTTTGGGTTTTATGGGCCACGGAATTTGAAACAGGCGATTTCGGCACCCCGATTTGGGGGTTTGCCCACGAAGTTTGGCGCTGCGTCGTGCACAGGCGCAATTTCCGCGCGAAATCGCACGAGCGGGTCCCCAACACACCGGGCAACAGGCGCAGGTCGCCCGGCGGGGTCGGATCACCCCAGTTTGGGTTTTATGGGCCACGGAAGTGGAAACAGGCGATTTCGGCACCCCGATTTGGGGGTTCGCCCACGAAGTTTGGCGCTGCGTCGTGCACGGGCGCAATTTCCGCGCGAAATCGCACGAGCAGGTCCCAAACTCACCGGGAAACAGGCCCAGGTCGCCCGGCGGGGTCGGATCACGCCAGTTTGGGTTTTATGGGCCACGGAAGTGGAAATAGGCGATTTCGGCACCCCGATTTGGGGGTTCGCCCACGAAGTTTGGCGCTGCGTCGTGCACGGGCGCAATTTCCGCGCGAAATCGCACGAGCGGGTCCCTAACTCACCGGGCAACAGGACCAGGTCGCCCAGCGGGGTCGGATCACGCGAGTTTGGGTTTTATGGGCCTCGGAAGTGGAAACAGGCGATTTCGGCACCCCGATTTGGGGGTTCGCCCACGAAGTTTGGCGCTGCGTCCTCCACGGGCGCAATTTCCGCGCGAAATCGCACGAGCGGGTCCCAACCTCACCGGGCAACAGGCCCAGGTCGCCCGGCGGGGTCGGATCACGCCAGTTTGGGTTTTATGGGCCACGGAAGTGGAAACAGGCGATTTCGGCACCCCGATTTGGGGGTTCGCCCACGAAGTTTGGCATTGCGTCATGCACGGGAGCAATTTCCGCGCGAAATCGCACGAGCGGGTCCCACACTCACCGGGCAACAGGCCCAGGTTGCCCGAAGGGGTCGATCACGCTAGTTTGGGTTTTATGGGCCACGGAAGTTGAAACAGGCGATTTCGGCACCCCGATTTGGGGGTTCGCCCACGAAGTTTGGCGCTGCGTCGTGCACGGGCGCAATTTCCGCACGAAATCGAACGAGCGGGTCCCCAACTCACCGGGCAACAGGCCCAGGTTGCCCGGCGGGGTCGGATCACGCCAGTTTGGGTTTTATGGGCCACGGAAGTGGGAACAGGCGATTACGGCACCACGATTTGGGGGTTCGCCCACGAAGTTTAGCGCTGCGTCGTGCACGGGCGCAATTTCCGCGCAAAATCGCACGAGCGGGTCCCCAACTCACCAGGTAACAGGCCCAGGTCGCCCGGCGGGGTCGGGTCACGCCAGTTTGGGTTTTATGGGCCACGGAAGTTGAAACAGGCGATTTCGGCACCCCGATTTGGGGGTGCGCCAACGAAGTTTGGCATTGCGTCGTGCACGGGCGCAGTTTCCGCGCAAAATCGCACGAGCAGGTCCCACACTCACCGGGCAACAGGTCCAGGTCGCCTGGCGGGGTCGGATCATGCCAGTTTGGGTTTTATGGGCCACGGAAGTGGAAACAGGCGATTTCGGCACCCCGATTTGGGGGTTCGCCCACGAAGATTGGCATTGCGTCGTGCACGGGCGCAATTTCCGCGCGAAATCGCACGAGCAGGTCCCCAACTCACCGGGCAACAGGCCCAGGTCGCCCGACGGGGTCGGATCACGCCAGTTTGGGTTTTATGGGCCTCGGAAGTGGAAACAGGCGATTTCAGCACCCCGATTTGGGGGTTCGCCCACGAAGTTTGGCGCTGCGTCGTGCACGGGCGCAATTTCCGCGCGAAATCGCACGAGCGGGTCCCCAACTCACCGGGCAACAGGCCCAGGTCGCCCGGCGGGATCGGATCACGCCAGTTTGGGTTTTATGGGCCACGAAAGTGGAAACAGGCGATTTCGGCACCCCGATTTGGGGGTTCGCCCACGAAGTTTGGCGCTGCGTCGTGCACGGGCGCAATTTCCACGCGAAATCGCACGAGCGGGTCCCCAACTCACCGAGCAACAGGCCCAGGTTGCCCGGCGGGGTCGGATCACGCCAGTTTGGGTTTTATGGGCCACGGAAGTGGAAACAGGCGATTTCGGCACTCCGATTTGGGGGTTCGCCCACGAAGTTTGGCGCTGCGTCGTGCACGGGTGCAATTTCCGCGCGAAATCGCACGAGCGGGTCCCTAACTCACCGGGCAACAGGCCCAGGTCGCCCGGCGGGGTCGGATCATGCCAGTTTGGGTTTTATGGGCCACGGAAGTGGAAACAGGCAATTTCGGCACCCCGATTTGGGGGTTCGCCCACGAAGATTGGCATTGCGTCGTGCACGGGCGCAATTTCCGCACGAAATCGCGCGAGCGGGTCCCACACTCACCGGGCAAAGGCCCAGGTCGCCCGACGGGGTCGGATCACGCCAGTTTGGGTTTTATGGGCCACGGAAGTTGAAACAGGCGATTTCGGCACCCCGATTTGGGGGTTCACCCACGAAGTTTGGCGCTGCGTCGTGCACGGGTGCAATTTCCGCGCGAAATCGCACGAACGGGTCCCTAACTCACCGGGCAACAGGCCCAGGTCGCCCGGCGGGGTCGGATCATGCCAGTTTGGGTTTTATGGGCCACGGAAGTGGAAACGGGCGATTTCAGCACCCCGATTTGGGGGTTCGCCCACGAAGTTTGGCGCTGTGTCGTGCACGGGCGCAATTTCCGTGCGAAATCGCACGAGCGGCTCCCCAACTCACTGGGCAACAGGCCCAGGTCGCCCGGCGGGGTCGGATCACGCCAGTTTGGGTTTTATGGGCCACGGAAGTTGAAACAGGCGATTTCGGCACCCCGATTTGGGGGTTTGCCCACGAAGTTTGGCGCTGCGTCGTGCACGGGCGCAATTTCCGCGGGAAATCGCACGAGCGGGTCCCCAACTCACCGGGCAACAGGCCCAGGTCGCCCGGCGGGGTCGGATCACGCCAGTTTGGGTTTTATGGGCCACGGAAGTGGAAACAGGCGATTTCAGCACCCCGATTTGGGGGTTCGCCCACGAAGTTTGGCGCTGTGTCGTGCACGGGCGCAATTTTTGTGCGAAATCGCACGAGCGGCTCCCCAACTCACTGGGCAACAGGCCCAGGTCGCCCGGCGGGGTCGGATCACGCCAGTTTGGGTTTTATGGGCCACGGAAGTTGAAACAGGCGATTTCGGCACCCCGATTTGGGGGTTTGCCCACGAAGTTTGGCGCTGCGTCGTGCACGGGCGCAATTTCCGCGCGAAATCGCACGAGCGGGTCCCCAACTCACCAGGCAACAGGCCCAGGTCGCCCGACGGGGTCGGATCACCCCAGTTTGGGTTTTATGGGCCACGGAAATGGGAACAGGCGATTTCGGCACCACGATTTGGGGGTTCGCCCACGAAGTTTGGCGCTGCGTCGTGCACGGGCGCAATTTCCGTGCGAAATCGCCCGAGCGGGTCCCCAACTCACCGGGCAACAGGCCCAGATCGCCCGGCGGGGTCGGATCACGCCAGTTTGGGTTTTATGGGCCACGGAAGTGGAAACAGGCGATTTCGGCACCCGAATTTGGGGGTTCGCCCACGAAGTTTGGCGCTGCGTCGTGCACGGGCGCAATTTCCGCGCGAAATCGCACGAGCGGGTCCCCAACTCACCAGGCAACAGGCCCAGATCGCCCGGCGGGGTCGGATCACGCCAGTTTGGGTTTTATGGGCCACGGAAGTGGAAACAGGCGATTTCGGCACCCCAATTTGGGGGTTCGCCCACGAAGTTTGGCGCTGCGTCGTGCACGAGCGCAATTTCCTCGCGAAATCGCACGAGCGGGTCCCACACTCACCGGGCAACAGGCCCCGGTCACCCGACGGGGTCGGATCACGCCAGTTTGGGTTTTATGGGCCACGGAAGTGGAAACAGGCGATTTCGGCACCCTGATTTGGGGGTTCGCCCACGAAGTTTGGCGCTGCGTCGTGCACGGGTGCAATTTCCGCGCGAAATCGCACGAGCCGGTCCCCAACTCACCGGGCAACAGGCCCAGGTCGCCCGGCGGGGTCGGATCACGCCAGTTTGGGTTTTATGGGCCACGGAAGTGGAAACAGGCGATTTCGGCACCCCGATTTGGGGGTTCGCCCACGAAGTTTGGCGCTGCGTCGTGCACGGGCGCAATTTCCGCGCGAAATCGCACGAGCGGGTCCCCAACTCACTGGGCAAAAGGCCCAGGTCACCCGGCGGGGTCGGATCACGCCAGTTTGGGTTTTATGGGCCACGGAAGTTGAAACAGGCGATTTCGGCACCCCGATTTGGGGGTTCGCCCACGAAGTTTGGCGCTGCGTCGTGGACGGGCGTAATTTCCGCGCGAAATCGCACGAGCGGGTCCCCAACTCACCGGGCAACATGCCCAGGTAGCCCGGCGGGGTCGGATCACCCCAGTTTGGGTTTTATGGGCCACGGAAGTGGGAACAGGCGATTTCGGCACCATGATTTTGGGGTTCGCCCACGAAGTTTGGCGCTGCGTCGTGCACGGGCGCAATTTCCGCGCGAAATC
This sequence comes from Solanum rostratum, assembly GCA_029948455.1. NCBI lineage: Eukaryota > Viridiplantae > Streptophyta > Magnoliopsida > Solanales > Solanaceae > Solanum > Solanum rostratum. The sequence goes on from CM057045.1 coordinate 110,352, forward strand.
GCACGAGCGGGTCCCCAACTCATCGGGCAACAGGCCCAGATTGCCCGGCGGGGTCGGATCACGCCAGTTTGGGTTTTATGGGCCACGGAAGTGGAAACAGGCGATTTCGGCACCCCGATTTGGGGGTTCGCCCACGAAGTTTGGCGCTGCGTCGTGCACGGGCGCAATTTCCGCGCGAAATCGCACGAGCGGGTCCCCAACTCACCGGGCAACAGGCCCCGGTCGCCCGGCGGGGTCAGATCACCCCAGTTTGGGTTTTATGGGCCACGGAAGTGGAAACAGGCGATTTCGGCACCCCGATTTGGGGGTTTGCCCACGAAGTTTGGCGCTGCGTCGTGCACGGGCGCAATTTCCGCGCGAAGTCGCACGAGCGGGTCCCCAACTCACCGAGCAACAGACCCAAGTCACCCGGCCGGGTCGGATCACCCCAGTTTGGGTTTTATGGGCCACGGAAGTGGAAACAGGCGATTTCGGCACCCCGATTTGGGGGTTCGCCCACGAAGTTTGGCGCTGCGTCGTGCACGGGCGCAATTTCCGCGCGAAATCGCACGAGCGGGTCCCCAACTCACCGGGCAACAGGCCCAGGTCACCCGGCGGGGTCGGATCACGCCAGTTTGGGTTTTATGGGCCACGGAAGTGGAAACAGGCGATTTTGGCACCCCGAGTTGGGGGTTCGCCCACGAAGTTTGGCGCTGCGTCGTGCACGGGTGCAATTTATGCGCGAAATCGCACCAGCGGGTCCCCAACTCACCGGGCAACAGGGCCAGGTCTCCCGGCGGGGTCGGATCACGCCAGTTTGGGTTTTATAGGCCTCGGAAGTGGAAACAGGCAATTTCGGCACCCCGATTTGGGGGTTCGCCCACGAAGTTTGGCGCTGCATCGTGCACGGGCACAATTTCCGCGCGAAATCGCACGAGCGGGTCCCCAACTCACCGGGCAACAGGCCCAGGACGCCCGGCGGGGTCGGATCACGCCAGTTTGGGTTTTATGGGCCACGGAAGTTGAAACAGGCGATTTCGGCACCCCGATTTTGGGGTTCGCCCACGAAGTTTGGCATTGCGTCGTGCACGGGCGCAATTTCCGCGCGAAATCGCACGAGCGGGTACCACACTCACCGGGCAACAGGCCCAGGTCGCCCGACGGGGTCGGATCACGCCAGTTTGGGTTTTATGGGCCACGGAAGTTGAAATAGGCTATTTTGGCACCCCGATTTGGGGGTTCGCCCACGAAGTTTGGCGCTGCGTCGTGCACGGGCGCAATTTCTGCGCGAAATCGCACGAGCGGGTCCCCAACTCACCGGGCAACAGGCCCAGGTCGCCCGGGGGGCTCGGATCACGCCAGTTTGGGTTTTATGGGCCACGGAAGTGGAAACAGGCGATTTCGGCACCCCGATTTGGGAGTTCGCCCACGAAGTTTGGCGCTGCGTCGTGCACGGGCGCAATTTCCGTGCGAAATCGCACGAGCGGGTCCCCAACTCACCGGGCAAAAGGCCCAGGTCACCCGGCGGGGTCGGATCACGCCAGTTTGGGTTTTATGGGCCACGGATGTTGAAACAGGCGATTTCGGCACCCCGATTTGGGGGTTCGCCCACAAAGTTTGGCGCTGCGTCGTGCACGGGCGCAATTTCCGCGCTAAATCGCACGAGCGGGTCCCCAACTCACCGGGCAACAGACCCAAGTCACCCGGCCGGGTCGGATCACCCCAGTTTGGGTTTTATGGGCCACGGAAGTGGAAACAGGCGATTTCGGCACCCCAATTTGGGGGTTCGCCCACGAAGTTTGGCGCTGCGTCGTGCACGGGCGCAATTTCCGCGCGAAATCGCACGAGCGGGTCCCCAACTCACCGGGCAACAAGCCCAGGTCACCCGGCGGGGTCGGATCACGCCAGTTTGGGTTTTATGGGCCACGGAAGTGGAAACAGGCGATTTTGGCACCCCGAGTTGGGGCTTCGCCTACGAAGTTTGGCGCTGCGTCGTGTACGGGCGCAATTTATGCGCGAAATCGCACGAGCGGGTCCCCAACTCACCGGGCAACAGGCCCAGGTCTCCCGGCGGGGTCGGATCCACGCCAGTTTTGGTTTTATAGGCCTCGGAAGTGGAAACAGGCAATTTCGGCACCCCGATTTGGGGGTTCGCCCACGAAGTTTGGCGCTGCATCGTGCACGGGCACAATTTCCGCGCGAAATCGCACGAGCGGGTCCCCAACTCACCGGGCAACAGGCCCAGGTCGCCCGGCGGGGTCGGATCACGCCAGTTTGGGTTTTATGGGCCACGGAAGTGGAAACAGGCGATTTCGGCACCCCGATTTTGGGGTTCGCCCACGAAGTTTGGCATTGCGTCGTGCACGGGCGCAATTTCCGCGCGAAATCGCACGAGCGGGTCCCACACTCACCGGGCAACAGGCCCAGGTCGCCCGACGGGGTCGGATCACGCCAGTTTGGGTTTAATGGGCCACGGAAGTTGAAACAGGCGATTTCGCCACCCCGATTTGGGGGTTCGACCACGAAGTTTGGCGCTGCGTCGTGCACGGGTGCAATTTCCGCGCGAAATCGCACGAGCGGGTCCCCAACTCACCGGGCTACAGGCCCAGGTCGCCCGGCGGGGTCGGATCACGCCAGTTTGGGTTTTATGGGCCACGGAAGTTGAAACAGGCGATTTCGGCACCCTGATTTGGGGGTTCGCCCACGAAGTTTGGCGCTGCGTCGTGCACGGGCGCAATTTCCGTGCGAAATCGCACGAGCGGGTCCCCAACTCACCGGGCAACAGGCCCAGGTCGCTCGGCGGGGTCGGATCACCCCAGTTTGGGTTTTATGGGCCACGGAAGTGGGAACAGGCGATTTCGACACCCCGATTTGGGGGTTCTCCCACAAAGTTTGGCGCTGCGTCGTGCACGGGCGCAATTTCCGCGCGAAATCGCACGAGCGGGTCCCCAACTCACCGGGCAACAGGCTCAGGTCGCCCGGCTGGGTCGGATCACGCCAGTTTGGGTTTTATGGGCCACGGAAGTTGAAACAGGCGATTTCGGCACCCCGATTTGGGGGGTTCGCCCACGAAGTTTGGCGCTGCGTCGTGCACGGGCGCAATTTCCGCGCGAAATCGCACGAGCGGGTCCCCAACTCACCGGGCAACAGGCCCAGGTCACCCGGCGGGGTCGGATCACCCCAGTTTGGGTTTTATGGGCCACGGAAGTGGAAACAGGCGATTTTGGCACCCTGATTTGGGGTTCGCCCACGAAGTTTGGTGCTGCGTCGTGCACGGGCGCAATTTCCGCGCGAAATCGCACGAGCGGGTCCCTAAATCACCGGGCAAAAGTCCCAGCTCGGCCGGCGGGGTCGGATCACGCCTGTTTGGGTTTATGGGCAACGGAAGTGGAAACAGGCGATTTCGGCATCCCGATTTGGGGTTCACCCACGAAGTTTGGCGCTGCGTCGTGCACGGGCGCAATTTTCGCGCGAAATCGCACGAGCGGGTCCCCAACTCACCGGGCAACAGGCCCAGGTCGCCCGGCGGGGTCGGATCACGCCAGTTTGGGTTTTATGGGCCACGGAAGTTGAAACAGGCGATTTCGGCACCCCGATTTTGGGGTTCGCCCACGAAGTTTGGCATTGCGTCGTGCACGGGCGCAATTTCCGCGCGAAATCGCACGAGCGGGTCCCACACTCACCGGGCAACAGGCCTAGGTCGCCCGACGGGGTCGGATCACGCCAGTTTGGGTTTTATGGGCCTCGGAAGTTGAAATAGGCTATTTTGGCACCCCGATTTGGGGGTTCGCCCACGAAGTTTGGCGCTGCGTCGTGCACGGGCACAATTTCCGCGCGAAATCGCACGAGCGGGTCCCACACTCACCGGGCAATAGGCCCAGGTCGCCCGACGGGGTCGGATCACGCCAGTTTGGGTTTTATGGGCCACGGAAGTTGAAACAGGCGATTTCGCCACCCCGATTTGGGGGTTCGACCACGAAGTTTGGCGCTCCGTCGTGCACGGGTGCAATTTCCGCGCGAAATCGCACGAGCGGGTCCCCAACTCACCGGGCTACAGGCCCAGGTCGCCCGGCGGGGTCGGATCACGCCAGTTTGGGTTTTATGGGCCACGGAAGTTGAAACAGGCGATTTCGGCACCCTGATTTGGGGGTTCGCCCACGACGTTTGGCGCTGCGTCGTGCACGGGCGCAATTTCTGCGCGAAATCGCACGAGCGGGTCCCCAACTCACCGGGCAACAGGCCCAGGTCACTCGGCGGGGTCGGATCACCCCAGTTTGGGTTTTATGGGCCACAGAAGTGGGAACAGGCGATTTCGGCACCCCGATTTGGGGGTTCTCCCACAAAGTTTGGCGCTGCGTCGTGCACGGGCGCAATTTCCGCGCGAAATCGCACGAGCGGGTCCCCAACTCACCGGGCAACAGGCTCAGGTCGCCCGGCTGGGTCGGATCATGCCAGTTTGGGTTTTATGGGCCACGGAAGTTGAAACAGGCGATTTCGGCACCCCGATTTGGGGGTTCGCCCACGAAGTTTGGCGCTGCGTCGTGCACGGGCGCAATTTCCGCGCGAAATCGCACGAGCGGGTCCCCAACTCACCGGGCAACAGGCCTAGGTCACCTGGCGGGGTCGGATCACCCCAGTTTGGGTTTTATGGGCCACGGAAGTGGAAACAGGCGATTTCGGCACCCCGATTTGGGGGTTCGCCCACGAAGTTTGGTGCTGCGTCGTGCACGGGCGCAATTTCCGCTCGAAATCGCACGAGCGGGTCCACAACTCACCGGGCAACAGGCCTAGGTCGCCCGGCGGGGTCGGATCACGCCAGTTTGGGTTTTATGGGCCACGGGAGTTGAAAAAGGCAATTTCGGCACCCCGATTTGGGGGTTTGCCCACGAAGTTTGGCGCTGCGTCGTGCACGGGCGCAATTTCCGTGCGAAATCGCACGAGCGGGTCCCCAACTCACCGGGCAACAGGCCCAGGTCGCCCGGCGGGGTCGGATCACGCCAGTTTGGGTTTTATGGGCCTCGGAAGTCGAAACAGGCGATTTCGGCACCCCGATTTGGGGGTTCGCCCACGAAGTTTGGCGCTGCGTCGTGCACGGGCGCAATTTCCGCGCGAAATCGCACGAGCGGGTCCCCAACTCACCGGGCAACAGGCCCAGGTCGCCCGGCGGGGTCGGATCACGCCAGTTTGGGTTTTATGGGACACGGAAGTGGGAACAGGCGATTTTGGCACCACGATTTGGGGGTTCGCCCACGAAGTTTGGCGCTGCGTCGTGCACGGGCGCAATTTCCGCGCGAAATCGCACGAGCGGGTCCCACACTCACGGGGCAACAGGCCCAGGTCACCCGACGGGGTCGGATCACGCCAGTTTGGGTTTTATGGGCCACGGAAGTTGAAACAGGTGATTTCGGCACCCCGATTTGGGGGTTCGCCCACGAAGTTTAGCGCTGCATCGTGCACGGGCGCAATTTCCGTGCGAAATCGCACGAGCGGGTCCCCAACTCACCGGGCAACAGGCCCAGGTCGCCCGGCGGGGTCGGATCACGCCAGTTTGGGTTTTATGGGCCACGGAAGTGGAAACAGGCGATCTCGGCACCCCGATTTGGGGGTTCGCCCACGAAGTTTGGCGCTGCAACGTGCACGGGCGCAATTTTCGCGCGAAATTGCACGAGCGATTCCCCAACTCACCGGGCAACAGGCCCAGGTCGCCCGGCGGGGTCGGATCACGCCAGTTTAAGTTTTATGGACCATGGAAGTTGAAACAGGCGATTTCGGCACCCCGATTTGGGGGTTCGCCCACGAAGTTTGGCGCTGCGTCGTGCACGGGCGCAATTTCCACGCGAAATCGCACGAGCAGGTCCCCAACTCACCAGGCAACAGGCCCAGGTTGCCCGGCGGGGTCGGATCACCCCAGTTTGGGTTTTATGGGCCACGGATGTGGAAACAGGCGATTTCGGCACCCTGATTTGGGGGTTCGCCCACGAAGTTTGGCGCTGCGTCGTGCACGGGCGCAATTTCCGCGCGAAATCGCACGAGCGGGTCCCCAACTCACCGGGCAACAGGCCCAGGTCGCCCGGCGGGGTCGGATCACGCCAGTTTGGGTTTTATGGGCCACGGAAGTGGAAACAGGCGATTTCGGCACCCCAATTTGGGGGTTCGCCCACGAAGTTTGGCGCTGCGTCGTGCACGGGCGGAATTTCCGCGCGAAATCGCACGAGCGGGTCCCCAACTCACCAGGCAACAGGCCCAGGTCGCCCAGCGGGGTCGGATCACGCCAGTTTGGGTTTTATGGGCCACGGAAGTTGAAACAGGCGATTTCGGCACCCCGATTTGGGGGATCGCCCACGAAGTTTGGCGCTGCGTCGTGCACGGGCGCAATTTCTGCGCGAAATCGCACGAGCGGGTCCCCAACTCACCTGGCAACAGGACCAGGTTGTTCGGCGGGGTCGGATCACCCTAGTTTGGGTTTTATGGGCCACGGAAGTGGAAACAGGCGATTTTGGCACCCCGATTTGGGGGTTCGCCCACAAAGTTTGGCGCTGCGTCATTCACGGGCGCAATTTCCGCGCGAAATTGCACGAGCGGGTCCCTAACTCACCGGGCAAAAGTCCCAGCTCGGCCGGCGGGGTCGGATCACGCCAGTTTGGGTTTTATGGGCAACGGAAGTGGAAACAGGCAATTTCGGCATCCCGATTTGGGGGTTCGCCCACGAAGTTTGGCGCTGCGTCGTGCACGGGCGCAATTTCCGCGCGAAATCGCACGAGCGGGTCCCCAACTCACCGGGCAATAGGCCCAGGTCGCCCGGCGGGGTCGGATCACGCCAGTTTGGGTTTTATGGGCCTCGGAAGTCGAAACAGGCGATTTCGGCACCCCGAATTGGGGGTTCGCCCACGAAGTTTGGCGCTGCGTCGTGCACGGGCGCAATTTCCGCGCAAAATCGCACGAGCGGGTCCCACACTCACCGGGCAACAGGCCCAGGTCGCCCGACGGGATCGGATCACGCCAGTTTGGGTTTTATGGGCCACGGAAGTTGAAATAGGCTATTTTGGCACCCCAATTTGGGGGTTCGCCCACGAAGTTTGCCGCTGCGTCGTGCACGGGCGCAATTTCTGCGCGAAATCGCACGAGCGGGTCCCCAACTCACCAGGCAACAGGCCCAGGTCGCCCGGGGGGCTCGGATCACGCCAGTTTGGGTTTTATGGGCCACGGAAGTGGAAACAGGCGATTTCGGCACCCCGATTTAGGAGTTCGCCCACGAAGTTTGGCGCTGCGTCGTGCACGGGCGCAATTTCCGTGCGAAATCGCACGAGCGGGTCCCCAACTCATCGGGCAAAAGGCCCAGGTCGCCCGGCGGGGTCGGATCACGCCAGTTTGGGTTTTATGGGCCACGGATGTTGAAACAGGCGATTTCGGCACCCCGATTTGGGGGTTCGCCCACAAAGTTTGGCGCTGCGTCGTGCACGGGCGCAATTTCCGCGCGAAATCGCACGAGCGGGTCCCCAACTCACCGGGCAACAGACCCAAGTCGCCCGGCGGTGTCGGATCACGCCAGTTTGGGTTTTATGGGCCACGGAAGTGGAAACAGGCGATTTCGGCACCCCGATTTTGGGGTTCGCCCACGAAGTTTGGCATTGCATCGTGCACGGGCGCAATTTCCGCGCAAAATCGCACGAGCGGGTCCCACACTCACCGGGCAACAGGCCCAGGTCGCCCGACGGGGTCGGATCACGCCAGTTTGGGTTTTATGGGCCACGGAAGTTGAAATAGGCTATTTTGGCACCCCGATTTGGGGGTTCGCCCACGAAGTTTGGCGCTGCGTCGTGCACGGGCGCAATTTCTGCGCGAAATCGCACGAGCGGGTCCCCAACTCACCGGGCAACAGGCCCAGGTCGCCCGGGGGGCTCGGATCACGCCAGTTTGGGTTTTATGGGCCACGGATGTTGAAACAGGCGATTTCGGCACCCCGATTTGGGGGTTCGCCCACAAAGTTTGGCGTTGCGTCGTGCACGGGCGCAATTTCCGCGCGAAATCGCACGAGCGGGTCCCCAACTCACCGGGCAACAGATCCAAGTCACCCGGCCGGGTCGGATCACCCCAGTTTGGGTTTTATGGGCCACGGAAGTGGAAACAGGCGATTTCGGCACCCCGATTTGGGGGTTCGCCCACGAAGCTTGGCGCTGCGTCGTGCACGGGCGCAATTTCCACGCGAAATCGCACGAGCGGGTCCCCAACTCACCGGGAAACAGGCCCAGGTCGCCCGGCGGGGTCGGATCACGCCAGTTTGGGTTTTATGGGCCACGGAAGTGGAAACAGGCGATTTTGGCACCCCGAGTTTGGGCTTCGCCCACGAAGTTTGGCGCTGCGTCGTGTACGGGCGCAATTTATGCGCGAAATCGCACGAGCGGGTCCCCAACTCACCGGGCAACAGGCCCAGGTCTCCTGGCGGGGTCGGATCACACCAATTTTGGTTTTATAGGCCTCGGAAGTGGAAACAGGCGATTTCGGCACCCCGATTTGGGGGTTCGCCCACGAAGTTTGGCGCTGCATCGTGCACGGGCACAATTTCCACGCGAAATCGCACGAGCGGGTCCCCAACTCACCGGGCAACAGGCCCAGGTCGCCCGGCGGGGTCGGATCACGCCAGTTTGGGTTTTATGGGCCACGGAAGTGGGAACAGGCGATTTCGGCACCCCGATTTTGGGGTTCGCCCACGAAGTTTGGCATTGCGTCGTGCACGGGCGCAATTTCCACGCGAAATCGCACGAGCGGGTCCCACACTCACCGGGCAACAGGTCCAGGTCGCTCGACGGGGTCGGATCACGCCAGTTTGGGTTTTATGGGCCACGGAAGTTGAAACAGGCGATTTCGCCACCCCGATTTGGGGGTTCGCCCACGAAGTTTTGCGCTGCGTCGTGCACGGGTGCAATTTCCGCGCGAAATCGCACGAGCGGGTCCCCAACTCACCGGGCTACAGGCCTAGGTCGCCCGGCGGGGTCGGATCACGCCAGTTTGGGTTTTATGGGCCACGGAAGTTGAAACAGGCGATTTCGGCACCCTGATTTGGGGGTTCGCCCACGAAGTTTTGCGCTGCGTCGTGCACGGGCGCAATTTCCGCGCGAAATCGCACGAGCGGGTCCCCAACTCACCGGGCAACAGGCCCAGGTCGCTCAGCGGGGTCGGATCACCCCAGTTTGGGTTTTATGGGCCACGGAAGTGGGAACAGGCGATTTCGGCACCCCGATTTGGGGGTTCTCCCACAAAGTTTGGCGCTGCGTCGTGCACGGGCGCAATTTCCGCGCGAAATCGCACGAGCGGGTCCCCAACTCACCGGGCAACAGGCTCAGGTCGCCCGGCTGGGTCGGATCACGCCAGTTTGGGTTTTATGGGCCACGGAAGTTGAAACGGGCGATTTCGGCACCCCGATTGGGGGTTCGCCCACGAAGTTTGGCGCTGCGTCGTGCACGGGCGCAATTTCTGCGCGAAATCGCACGAGCGGGTCCCCAACTCACCGGGCAACAGGCCCAGGTCGCCCGGGGGGCTCGGATCACGCCAGTTTGGGTTTTATGGGCCACGGATGTTGAAACAGGCGATTTCGGCACCCCGATTTGGGGGTTCGCCCACAAAGTTTGGCGCTGCGTCGTGCACGGGCGCAATTTCCGCGCGAAATCGCACGAGCGGGTCCCCAACTCACCGGGCAACAGACCCAAGTCACCCGGCCGGGTCGGATCACCCCAGTTTGGGTTTTATGGGCCACGGAAGTGGGAACAGGCGATTTCGGCACCCCGATTTGGGGGTTCTCCCACAAAGTTTGGCGCTGCGTCGTGCACGGGCGCAATTTCCGCGCGAAATCGCACGAGCGGGTCCCCAACTCACCGGGCAACAGGCTCAGGTCGCCCGGCTGGGTCGGATCACGCCAGTTTGGGTTTTATGGGCCACGGAAGTTGAAACGGGCGATTTCGGCACCCCGATTGGGGGTTCGCCCACGAAGTTTGGCGCTGCGTCGTGCACGGGTGCAATTTCCGCGCGAAATCACACGAGCGGGTCCCCAACTCACCGGGCAACAGGCCCAGGTCGCCTGGCGGGGTCGGATCACGCCAGTTTGGGTTTTATGGGCCACGGATGTTGAAACAGGCGATTTCGGCACCCCGATTTGGGGGTTCGCCCACAAAGTTTGGCGCTGCGTCGTGCACGGGCGCAATTTCCGCGCGAAATCGCACGAGCGGATCCCCAACTCACCGGGCAACAGGCCCAGGTCGCCCGGCTGGGTCGGATCACGCCAGTTTGGGTTTTATGGGCCACGGAAGTTGAAACGGGCGATTTCGGCACCCCGATTGGGGGTTCGCCCACGAAGTTTGGCGCTGCGTCGTGCACGGGTGCAATTTCCGCGCGAAATCACACGAGCGGGTCCCCAACTCACCGGGCAACAGGCCCAGGTCGCCTGGCGGGGTCGGATCACGCCAGTTTGGGTTTTATGGGCCACGGATGTTGAAACAGGCGATTTCGGCACCCCGATTTGGGGGTTCGCCCACAAAGTTTGGCGCTGCGTCGTGCACGGGCGCAATTTCTGCGCGAAATCGCACGAGCGGGTCCCCAACTCACCGGGCAACAGGCCCAGGTCGCCCGAGGGGCTCGGATCACGCCAGTTTGGGTTTTATGGGCCACGGATGTTGAAACAGGCGATTTCGGCACCCCGATTTGGGGGTTCGCCCACAAAGTTTGGCGCTGCATCGTGCACGGGCGCAATTTCCGCGCGAAATCGCACGAGCGGGTCCCCAACTCACCGGGCAACAGACCCAAGTCACCCGGCCGGGTCGGATCACCCCAGTTTGGGTTTTATGGGCCACGGAAGTGGAAACAGGCGATTTCGGCACCCCGATTTGGGGGTTCGCCCACGAAGTTTGGCGCTGCGTCGTGCACGGGCGCAATTTCCACGCGAAATCGCACGAGCGGGTCCCCAACTCACCGGGAAACAGGCCCAGGTCGCCCGGCGGGGTCGGATCACGCCAGTTTGGGTTTTATGGGCCACGGAAGTGGAAACAGGCGATTTTGGCACCCTGAGTTGGGGCTTCGCCCACGAAGTTTGGCGCTGCGTCGTGTACGGGCGCAATTTATGCGCGAAATCGCACGAGCGGGTCCGCAACTCACCGGGCAACAGGCCCAGGTCTCCTGGCGGGTTCGGATCACGCCAGTTTTGGTTTTATAGGCCTCGGAAGTGGAAACAGGCGATTTCGGCACCCCGATTTGGGGGTTCGCCCACGAAGTTTGGCGCTGCATCGTGCACGGGCACAATTTCCGCGCGAAATCGCACGAGCGGGTCCCCAACTCACCGGGCAACAGGCCCAGGTCGCCCGGCGGGGTCGGATCACGCCAGTTTGGGTTTTATGGGCCACGGAAGTTGAAACAGGCGATTTCGGCACCCCGATTTTGGGGTTCGCCCACGAAGTTTGGCATTGCGTCGTACACGGGCGCAATTTCCGCGCAAAATCGCACGAGCGGGTCCCACACTCACCGGGCAACAGGCCCAGGTCGCCCGACGGGGTCGGATCACGCTTGTTTGGGTTTTATGGGCCACGGAAGTTGAAATAGGCTATTTTGGCACCCCGATTTGGGGGTTCGCCCACGAAGTTTGGCGCTGCGTCGTGCACGGGCGCAATTTCTGCGCGAAATCGCACGAGCGGGTCCCCAACTCACCGGGCAACAGGCCCAGGTCGCCCGGGGGGCTCGGATCACGCCAGTTTGGGTTTTATGGGCCACGGATGTTGAAACAGGCGATTTCGGCACCCCGATTTGGGGGTTCGCCCACAAAGTTTGGCGCTGCGTCGTGCACGGGCGCAATTTCCGCGCGAAATGGCACGAGCGGGTCCCCAACTCACCGGGCAACAGACCCAAGTCACCCGGCCGGGTCGGATCACCCCAGTTTGGGTTTTATGGGCCACGGAAGTGGAAACAGGCGATTTCGGCACCCCGATTTGGGGGTTCGCCCACGAAGTTTGGCGCTGCGTCGTGCACGGGCGCAATTTCCACGCGAAATCGCACGAGCGGGTCCCCAACTCACCGGGAAACAGGCCCAGGTCGCCCGGCGGGGTCGGATCACGCCAGTTTCGGTTTTATGGGCCACGGAAGTGGAAACAGGCGATTTTGGCACCCCGAGTTTGGGCTTCGCCCACGAAGTTTGGCGCTGCGTCGTGTACGGGCGCAATTTATGCGCGAAATCGCACGAGCGGGTCCCCAACTTACCGGGCAACAGGCCCAGGTCTCCTGGCGGGGTCGGATCACACCAGTTTTGGTTTTATAGGCCTCGGAGGTGGAAACAGGCGATTTCGGCACCCCGATTTGGGGGTTCGCCCACGAAGTTTGGCGCTGCATCGTGCACGGGCACAATTTCCGTGCGAAATCGCACGAGCGGGTCCCCAACTCACCGGGCAACAGGCCCAGGTCGCCCGGCGGGGTCGGATCACGCCAGTTTGGGTTTTATGGGCCACGGAAGTGGGAACAGGCGATTTCGGCACCCCGATTTTGGGGTTCGCCCACGAAGTTTGGCATTGCGTCGTGCACGGGCGCAATTTCCACGCGAAATCGCACGAGCGGGTCCCACACTCACCGGGCAACAGGTCCAGGTCGCTCGACGGGGTCGGATCACGCCAGTTTGGGTTTTATGGGCCACGGAAGTTGAAACAGGCGATTTCGCCACCCCGATTTGGGGGTTCGCCCACGAAGTTTTGCGCTGCGTTGTGCACGGGTGCAATTTCCGCGCGAAATCGCACGAGCGGGTCCCCAACTCACCGGGCTACAGGCCTAGGTCGCCCGGCGGGGTCGGATCACGCCAGTTTGGGTTTTATGGGCCACGGAAGTTGAAACAGGCGATTTCGGCACCCTGATTTGGGGGTTCGCCCACGAAGTTTTGCGCTGCGTCGTGCACGGGCGCAATTTCCGCGCGAAATCGCACGAGCGGGTCCCCAACTCACCGGGCAACAGGCCCAGGTCGCTCAGCGGGGTCGGATCACCCCAGTTTGGGTTTTATGGGCCACGGAAGTGGGAACAGGCGATTTTGGCACCCCGATTTGGGGGTTCTCCCACAAAGTTTGGCGCTGCGTCGTGCACGGGCGCAATTTCCGCGCGAAATCGCACGAGCGGGTCCCCAACTCACCGGGCAACAGGCTCAGGTCGCCCGGCTGGGTCGGATCACGCCAGTTTGGGTTTTATGGGCCACGGAAGTTGAAACAGGCGATTTCGGCACCCCGATTTGGGGGTTCGCCCACGAAGTTTGGCGCTGCGTCGTGCACGGGCGCAATTTCCGCGCGAAATCACACGAGCGGGTCCCCAACTCACCGGGAAACAGGCCCAGGTCACCCGGCGGGGTCGGATCACCCCAGTTTGGGTTTTATGGGCCACGGAAGTGGAAACAGGCGATTTCGGCACCCCGATTTGGGGGTTCGCCAACGAAGTTTGGTGCTGCGTCGTGCACGGGCGCAATTTCCGCGCGAAATCGCACGAGCGGGTCCCCAACTCACCGGGCAACAGGCCTAGGTCGCCCAGCGGGGTCGCATCATGCCAGTTTGGGTTTTATGGGCCACGGAAGTTGAAACAGGCAATTTCGGCACCCCGATTTGGGGGTTCGCCCACGAAGTTTGGCGCTGCGTCGTGCACGGGCGCAATTTCCACGCGAAATCGCACGAGCGGGTCCCCAACTCACCGGGCAACAGGCCCAGGTCGCCCGGCGGGGTCGGATCACGCCAGTTTGGGTTTTATGGGCCTCGGAAGTCGAAACAGGCGATTTCGGCACCCCGATTTGGGGGTTCGCCCACGAAGTTTGGCGCTGCGTCGTGCACGGGCGCAATTTCCGCGCGAAATCGCACGAGCGGGTCCCACACTCACCGAGCAACAGGCCCAGGTCGCCCGACGGGGTTGGATCAAGCCAGTTTGGGTTTTATGGGCCACGGAAGTTGAAACAGGCGATTTCGGCACCCCGATTTGGGGGTTCGCCCACGAAGTTTGGCGCAGCGTCGTGCACGGGCGCAATTTCCGCGCGAAATCGCACGAGCGGGTCCCCAACTCATCGGGCAACAGGCCCAGGTCGCCCGGCGGGGTCGGATCACGCCAGTTTGGGTTTTATGGGCCACGGAAGTGGAAACAGGCGATTTCGGCACCCCGATTTGGGGGTTCGCCCACGAAGTTTGGCGCAGCGTCGTGCACGGGCGCAATTTCCGCGCGAAATCGCACGAGCAGGTCCCCAACTCACCGGCCAACAGGCCCAGGTCGCCCAGCGGGGTCGGATCACGCCAGTTTGGGTTTTATGGGCCACGGAAGTTGAAACAGGCGATTTCGGGACCCCGATTTGGGGGTTCGCCCACGAAGTTTGGCGCTGCGTCGTGCACGGGGGGAATTTCCGCGTGAATTCGCACGAGCGGGTCCCCAACTCACCGGGCAACAGGCCCAGGTTGCCCGGCGCGGTCGGATCACCCCAGTTTGGGTTTTATGGGCCACGGAAGTGGAAACAGGCGATTTCGGCACCCCGATTTGGGGGTTCGCCCACGAAGTTTGGCGCTGCGTCGTGCACGGGCGGAATTTCCGCGCGAACTCGCACGAGCAGGTCCCCAACTCACCGGGCAACAGGCCCAGGTCTCCTGGCGGGGTCGGATCACCCCAGTTTGGGTTTTATGGGCCATTAAAGTGGAAACAGGCGATTTCGGCACCCCGATTTGGGGGTTCGCCCACGAAGTTTGGCGCTGCGTCGTGCACGAGCGTAATTTCCGCGCGAAATCGCACGAGCGGGTCCCTAACTCACCGGGCAACAGGCCCAGGTCGCCCGGCGGGGTCGGATCACGCCAGTTTGGGTTTTATGGGCCACGAAAGTCGAAACAGGCGATTTCGGCACCCCGATTTGGGGGTTCGCCAACGAAGTTTGGCGCTGCGTCGTGCACGGGCGCAATTTCTGCACGAAATCGCACGAGCGGGTCCCCAACTCACCGGGCAACAGGCCCAGGTAGCCCGGCGGGGTCGGATCACGCCAGTTTGGGTTTTATGGGCCACGGAAGTGGAAACAGGAGATTTCGGCACCCCGATTTGGGGGATCACCCACGAAGTTTGGCATTGCGTCGTGCACGGGCGCAATTTCCGCGTGAAATCGCACGAGCGGGTCCCACACTCACCGGGCAATAGGCCCAGGTCGCCCGACGGGGTCGGATCACGCCAGTTTGGGTTTTATGGGCCACGGAAGTTGAAACAGGCGATTTCGGCACCCCGATTTGGGGGTTCGCCCACGAAGTTTGGCGCTGCGTCGTGCACGGGCGCAATTTCCGAACGAAATCGCACGAGCGGGTCCCCAACTCACCGGGCAACAGGCCCAGGTCGCCCGGCGGGGTCGGATCACGCCAGTTTGGGTTTTATGGGCCACGGAAGTGGAAACAGGCGATTTCGGCACCCCGATTTGGGGGTTCGCCCACGAAGTTTGGCCCTGCGTCGTGCACGGGCGCAATTTCCGCACGAAATCGCACGAACGGGTCCCCAACTCACCGGGCAACAGGCCCAGGTCGTCTGGCGGGTTCGGATCACCCCAGTTTGGGTTTTATGGGCCACGGAAGTGGGAACAGGCGATTTCGGCACCACGATTTGGGGGTTCGCCCACAAAGTTTATCGCTGCGTCGTGCACGGGCGCAATTTCTGCGCGAAATCGCACGAGCGGGTCCCCAACTCACCAGGCAACAGGCCCAGGTTGCTCGGCGGGGTCGGATCACGCCAGTTTGGGTTTTATGGGCCACGGAAGTGGAAACAGGCGATTTCGGCACCCCGATTTGGGGGTTCGCCCACGAAGTTTGGCGCTGCGTCGTGCACGGGCGCAATTTCCGCGCGAAATCGCACGAGCGGGTCCCCAACTCACCGGGCAACAGGCCCAGGTCGCCCGGCGGGGTCGGATCACGCCAGTTTGGGTTTTATGGGCCTCGGAAGTGGAAACAGGCGATTTCGGCACCCCGATTTAGGGGTTCGCCCACGAAGTTTGGCGTTGTGTCGTGCACGGGCGCAATTTCCGCGCGAAATCACACGAGCGGATCCCTAACTCACTGGGCAACAGGCCCAGGTCGCCCGGCGGGGTCGGATCATGCCAGTTTGGGTTTTATTGGCCACGGAAGTGGAAATAGGCGATTTCGGCACCCCGATTTGGGGGTTCGCCCACGAAGTTTGGCATTGCGTCGTGCACGGGCGCAATTTCCGCGCGAAATCGCACAAGCGGGTCCCACTTTCACCGTGCAACGGGCCCAGGTCGCCCGACGGGGTCGGATCATGCCAGTTTGGGTTTTATGGGCCACGGAAGTTGAAACAGGCGATTTCGGCACCCCGATTTGGGGGTTCGCCACGAAGTTTGGCGCTGCGTCATGCACGGGCGCAATTTCCGCGCGAAATCGCACGAGCGGGTCCCCAACTCACCGGGCAACAGGCCCAGGTCACTCGGCGGGGTCGGATCACGCCAGTTTGGGTTTTATGGGCCACGGAAGTTGAAACAGGCGATTTCGGCACCCCGATTTGGGGGGTCGCCCACGAAGTTTGGCGCTGCGTCGTGCACGGGCACAATTTCCGTGCGAAATCGCACGAGCGGATCCCCAACTCACCGGGCAACAGGCCCAGGTCGCCCGGCGGGGTCGGATCACCCCAGTTTGGGTTTTATGGGCCACGGAAGTTGGAACAGGCAATTTCGGCACCACGATTTGGGGGTTCGCCCACGATGTTTGGCGCTGCGTCGTGCACGGGCACAATTTCCGCGCGAAATCGCACGAGCGGGTCCCCAACTCACCAGGCAACAGGCCCAGGTCGTACGGTGGGGTCGGATCACGCCAGTTTGGGTTTTATGGGCCACGGATGTTGAAACAGGCGATTTCGGCACCCCGATTTGGGGCTTCGCCCATGAAGTTTGGTGCTGCGTCGTGCACGGGCGCAATTTCTGTGCGAAATCGTACGAGCGGGTCCCCAACTCACCGGGCAACAGGCCCAGGTCGCCTGGTGGGGTCGGATCACGCCAGTTTGGGTTTTATGGGCCACGGAAGTGGAAACAGGCGACATGGACCCATAAAATCCAACCAGCCCTCATCCAACCCCGCCGGGCAACATGGACCTCTTGTAGGGCCTCTTGCGGACCCCCTCGTATGATTTTTCGAGAATCTTGCGCCGGAACCCCATGCAGCGCCAGAATCCGTGGGCTAACACCCACAGAAATGAGCCGAAATCTCTTATTTCCACTTCCTCGGCACATAAAATCCAACCAGGCCTCATCCAACCCCGCCGGGCAACATGGACCTCTTGCTGAGCCTCTTGCGGACCCCATCGTATGATTTTTCGAGAATCCTGCAATGGAACCCCATGCAGCGCCAGAATCCGTGGGCTAACACCCACAGAAATGAGCCGAAATCGCCTGTTTCCACTTCCTCGGCCCATAAAATCCAACCAGGCCTCATCCAACCCCGCCGGGCAACATGGACATCTTGCCGGGCCTCTTGCGGACCCCCTCGTATGATTTTTTGAGAATCTTTCTCCGGAACCCCATGCAGGTCAGAATCCGTGGGCTAACACCCATAGAAATGTGCCGAAATCTCCTGTTTCCACTTCCTCGGCACATAAAATCCAACCAGGCCTCATCCAACCCCGTCAGGAAACACGGACCTCATGCCAGGCCTCTTGCGGACCCCCTCGTATGATTTTTCGATAATCTTGCAACGGAACCCCATGCAACGCAAGAATCCGTGGGCTAACACCCATAGAAATGAGCCGAAATCTCCTATTTCCACTTCCTCGGCCCATAAAATCCAACCAGGCCTCATCAAACCCCGCCGGGCAACATGGACCTCTTGCCGGGCCTCTTGCGGACCCCTCGTATTATTTTTCGAGAATCTTGCACCGGAACCCCATGCAGCGCTGAATCCGTGGGCTAACACCCACAGAAATGAGCCGAAATCGCCTGTTTCCACTTCCTCGGCCCATAAAATCCAACCAGGCCTCATCCAAACCTGCCGGGCAACATGGACCTCTTGCCGGACCTCTTGCGGACCCCCTCGTATGATTTTTCGAGAATCTTGCACCGAAACCCCATGCAGCGCCAGAATTCGTGGGCTAACACCCACAGAAATGAGCCGAAATCGCTTGTTTCCACTTCCTCGGCCCATAAAATCCAACCAGGCCTCATCCTACCCAGCCGGGCAACATTGACCTCTTGTCGGGCCTCTTGCGGACCCCCTCGTATGATTTTTCAAGAATCTTTCTCCGGAACCCCATGCAGCGCCAGAATCCGTGGGCTAACACCCACAGAAATGAGCCGAAATCGCCTGTTTCCACTTCCTCGGCCCATAAAATCCAACCAGGCCTCATCCAACCCTGCCGGGCAACATGGACCTCTTGTCGGGCCTCTTGCGGACCCCCTCGTGTGATTTTTCGAGAATCTTGTGCCGGAACCCCATGCAGCGCCAGAATCCGTGGGCTAACACCCACAGAAATGAGCTGAAATCGCCTGTTTCCACTTCCTCGGCCCATAAAATTCAACCAGGCCTCATCCAACCCCTCCGGGCAACATGGACCTCTTACCGGGCCTCTTGCGGACCCCCTTGTATGATTTTTCAAGAATCTTGCGCCGGAACCCTATGCAGCGCTTGAATCCGTGGGTTAACACCCACAGAAATGAGCCGAAATTGCCTGTTTCCACTTCCTCGGCCCATAAAATCCAACCAGGCCTCATCCAACCCCGCCGGGAAACATGTACCTCTTGCCGGGCCTCTTGCGGACCCCCTCGTATGATTTTTCGAGAATCTTGCATCGAAATCACATGCAGCGCAAGAATCTGTGGGCTAACACCCACAGAAATGAGCTGAAATTGCCTGTTTCCACTTCCTCGGCACATAAAATCCAAACAGGCCTCATCCAACCCCGCCGGGCAACATGGACCTCTTGCCGAGCCTCTTATGGACCCCATCGTATGATTTTTCGAGAATCTTGCGACGGTACCCCATGAAGCGCCAGAATCCGTGGGCTAACACCCACAGAAATGAGCCGAAATCGCCTGTTTCCACTTCCTCGGCCCATAAAATCAAACCAGGCCTTATCCAACCCCGCCGAGCAACATGGACCTATTGTCGGGCCTCTTGCGGACCCCATCGTATGATTTTTCGAGAATCTTGCGCCGGAACCCCATGCAGAGCCAGAATCCGTGGGCTAACACCCATAGAAATGAGCCAAAATCGCCTGTTTCCACTTCCTCGGCCCATAAAATCCAACCAGGCCTCATCCAACCTCGCCGGGCAACATGGACCTCTTGCCGGGCCTCTTGCGGACCCCCTCGTATGATTTTTCAAGAATCTTGTACCGGAACCCCATGCAGCGCCAGAATCCGTGGGCTAACACCCACAGAAATGAGCCGAAATCGCCTGTTTCCACTTCCTCGGCCCATAAAATCCAACAAGGCCTCATCCAACCCGTCGAGCAACATGGAACTCTACCCGGGCCTCTTGCGGACCCCCTCGTATGATTTTTCGAGAATCTTGTGCAGGAACCCCATGCAGCGCCAGAATCCGTCGGCTAACACCCATAGAAATGAGCCGAAATCGCCTGTTTCCACTTCCTCGGCCCATAAAATCCAACCTGGCCTCATCCAACCACACCGGGAAACATGGACCTCTTGTTGGGCCTCTTGCGGAGCCCCTCGTATGATTATTCGAGAATCTTGCGCCGGAACCCCATGCAGCGCCAGAATCCGTGGGCTAACACCCACAGAAATGAGCCGAAATCACCTGTTTCCACTTCTTCGGCCCATAAAATCATACCAGGCCTCATCCAACCCCGCCGGGAAACATGGACCTCTTGCCGGGCCTCTTGCGGACCCCCTTGTATGATTTTTTGAGAATCTTGCGCCGGAACCCCATGCAGCGCCAGAATCCGTGGGCTAACACCCACAGAAATGAGCCGAAATCTCCTATTTCCACTTCCTCGGCACATAAAATCCAACCAGGCCTCATCCAACCCTGCTGGGCAACATGGACCTCTTGCCGGGCCTCTTGCGGACCCCCTCGTATGATTTTTCGAGAATCTTGCTGTGGAACCCCATGCAGCGCCAGAATCCGTGGGCTAACACCCATAGAAATGAGCCGAAATCGCCTGTTTCCACCTCCTCGGCCCATAAAATCCAACCAGGCCTCATCCAACCCCGCCGGGCAACATGGACCTCTTGCCAGGCCTCTTGCGGAGCCCCTCGTATGATTTTTTGAGAATCTTGCGCCGGAACCCCATGCAGCGCCAGAATTCATGGGATAACACCCACAGAAATGAGCCGAAATCTCCTGTTTCCACTTCCTCGGCAGATAAAATCCAACCAGGCCTCATCCAACCCCGCCGGGCAACATGGACCTCTTGCCGGGGCTCTTGCGGACCCCATCGTATGATTTTTTGAGAATCTTGCAATGGAACCCCATGCAGCGCCAGAATCCGTGGGCTAACACCCACGGAAATGAGCCGAAATCGCCTGTTTCCACTTCATCGGCCCATAAAATCCAACCAGGCCTCATCCAACCCCGCCGGGCAACATGGACATCTTGCCGGGCCTCTTGCGAACCCCTCGTATGATTTTTCGAGAATCTTGCGCCGGAACCCCATGCAGCGCCAAAATCCGTGGGCTAACACCCACAGAAATGAGCCGAAATCGCCTGTTTCCATTTCCTCGGCCCATAAAATCCAACCAGGACTCATCCAACCCCGCCGGGCAACACGGACCTCTTGCTGGGCCTCTTGCGGACCCCCTCGTATGATTTTTCGTGAATCTTGCACCGAGAACCTTTGCAGCGCCAGAATCCGTGGGGTAACACCAATAGAAATGAGCCGAAATCGCCTGTTTCGACTTCCTCGGCCCATAAAATCAAACCAGGCCTCATCCAACCCAGCCGGGCAACATGGACCTCTTGTCGGGCCTCTTGCGGACCCCCTCGTATGATTTTTTGAAAATCTTGCTCCGGAACCCCATGCAGCGCTAGAATCCGTGGGCTAACACCCACAGAAATGAGCTGAAAATCGCCTCTTTCCACTTCCTCGGCCCATAAAATCCAACCAGGCCTTATTAAACCCCGCCGGGCAACATGGACCTCTTGCCGGGCCTCTTGCAGACCCCCTCGTATGTTTTTTCGAGAATCTTGTGCCGGAACCCCATGCAGCGCCAGAATCCGTGGGCTAACACCCACAGAAATGAGTCGAAATCGCCTGTTTCCACTTCCTCGGCCCATAAAATCCAACCAGCCCTCATCCAACCCCGCCGGGCAACATGGACCTTTTACCGGGCGTCTTGCGGACCCCCTTGTATGATTTTTTGAGAATCATGCACCGAGACCCCATGTAGCGCCAGAATCCGTGGGCTAACACCCACAGAAATGAGCCGAAATCGCCCGTTTCCACTTCCTCGGCCCATAAAATCCAACCAGGCCTCATCCAACCCAGCCGGGCAAGATGGACCTCTTGCCGGGCCTTTTGCGGACCCCCTCGTATGACTTTTCGAGAATCTTGCTCCAGAACCCCATGCAGCGCCAGAATCCGTGGGCTAACACCCACAGAAATGAGTCGAAATCGCCTGTTTTCACTTCCTCGGCCCATAAAATCCAAGCAGGCCTCATCCAACCCCGCCGGGAAACATGGACCTCTTACCGGGCCTCTTCCGGACCCCCTCGTATGATTTTTCGAGAATCTTGCACCGGAACCTATGCAGCGCCAGAATCCGTGGGTTAACACCCACAGAAATGAGCCGAAATCGCCTGTTTCCACTTCCTCGGCCCATAAAATCCAACTAGGCCTCATCCAACCCCGCCGGGCAACATGGACCTCTTGCCGGGCCTCTTGCGGACCCCCTCGTATGATTTTTCGAGAATCTTGCAACGGAACCCCATGCAGCGCCAGAATCCGTGGGCTAACACCCACAGAAATGAGCTGAAATCGCCTGTTTCCACTTCCTCGGCACATAAAATCCAACCAGGCCTCATCCAATCCCGCCGGGCAACATGGACTTCTTGGCGGGCCTCTATTGGACCTCATCGTATGATTTTTCGAGAATCTTGCAACGGAACCCCATGCAGCGCTAGAATCCGTGGGCTAACACCCACAGATATGAGCCGAAATCGCCTGTTTCCACTTCCTCGGCCCACAAAATCCAACCAGGCCTCATCCAACCCCGCCGGGCAACATGGACATCTTGCCGGGCCTCTTGCGGACCCCTCGTATGATTTTTCGAGAATCTTGCGCCGGAACCCCATGCAGCGCCAGAATCCGTGGGCTAACACCCACAGAAATGAGCCGAAATCGCCTGTTTCCACTTCCTCGGCCCATAAAATCCAACCAGGCCTCATCCAACCCCGCCGAGCAACATGGACCTCTTGCCGGGCCTTTTGCGGACCCCCTCGTATGATTTTTCGAGAATCTTCCGCAGAAACCCCATGCAGCGCCAGAATCCGTGGGCTAACACCCATAGAAATGAGCCGAAATCTCCTTTTTCCACTTCCTCGGCACATAAAATCCAACCAGGTCTCATCCAACCCCGCCGGGCAACATGGACCTCTTGCCGGGCCTCTTGCGGACCCCATCGTATGATTTTTCGAGAATCTTGCAATGAAACCCCATGCAGCGCCAGAATCCGTGGGCTAACACCCACAGAAATGAGCCGAAATCGCCTGTTTCCACTTCCTCGGCCCATAAAATCCAACCAGGCCTCATCCAACCCCGCCGGGCAACATGGACCTCTTGCCGGGCCTTTTGCGGACCCCCTCGTATGATTTTTCGAGAATCTTGCTCCGGAACCCCATGCAGCGCCAGAATCCGTGGGCTAACACCCACAGAAATGAGCCGAAATTGCCTGTTTCCACTTCCTCGGCCCATAAAATCCAACCAGCCCTCATCCAACCCCGCCGAGCAACAAGGACCTCTTTCTGGGCCTCTTTCGGACCCCCTCGTATGATTTTTTGAGAATCTTGCACCGAGACCCCACGCAGCGCCAGAATCCGTGGGCTAACACCCACAGAAATGAGCCGAAATCGCCTGTTTTCAATTCCTCGGCTCATAAAATCCAACCAGGCCTCATCTAACCCAGCCGGGCAACATGGACCTCTTGCCGGGCCTTTTGCGGACCCCCTCGTATGATTTTTCGAGAATCTTGCTCCGGAACCCCATGCAGCGCTAGAATCCGTGGGCTAACACCCACAGAAATGAGCCGAAATCGCCTGTTTCCACTTCCTCGGCCCATAAAATCCAACCAGGCCTCATCCGACCCCGTCGGGCAACATGGAACTCTTGCCAGGCCTCTTGCGGACCCCCTCGTATGATTTTTCGAGAATCTTGCGCCGGAACCCCATGCAGCGCCAAAATCCGTGTGCTAACACCCACAGAAATGAGCCAAAATCGCCTGTTTCCACTTCCTCGGCCAATAAAATCCAACCAGGCCTTATCCAACCCCGCCAAGCAACATGGATCTCATGCCAGGCCTCTTGCGGACCCCCTCGTATGATTTTTCGAGAATCTTGCGCCGGAACCCCATGCAGCGCCAGAATCCGTGGGCTAACACCCACAGAAATGAGCCAAAACCACCTGTTTCCACTTCCTCGGCCCATAAAATCCAACCAGGCCTCTTCCAACCCCGCCGGGCAACATGGACCTCTTACCGGGCCTCTTGCGGACCCCCTCGTATTATTTTTCGAGAATCTTGCACCGAGACCCCATGCAGCGCCAGAATCCGTGGGCTAACACCCACAGAAATGAGCCGAAATCGCCTGTTTCTACTTCCTCGGCCCATAAAATCCAACCAGGCCTCATCCAACCCAGCCGGGCAACATGGACCTCTTTTCGGGCCTTTTGCAGACCCCCTCATATGATTTTTCGAGAATCTTGCTCCGGAACCCCATGCAGCGCCAGAATCCATGGGCTAACACCCACAGAAATGAGCCGAAATCGCCTATTTCCACTTCCTCGGCCCATAAAATCCAACCAGGCCTTATCCAACCCCTCCGGGCAAATGGACCTCTTGCCGGGCCTCTTGCGGACCCCCTCGTATGATTTTTCGAGAATCTTGTGCCGAAACCCCATGCAGCGCCAGAATCCGTGGGCTAACACCCACAGAAATGAGTCGAAATCGCCTGTTTCAACTTCCTCGGCCCATAAAATCCAACCAGGCCTCATCCAACCCCGCCGGGCAACATGGACCTCTTACCGGGCCTCTTGCGGACCCCCTCGTATGATTTTTCGAGAATCTTGCGCCGGAACCCTATGCAGCGCCAGAATCCGTGGGTTAACACCCACAAAAATGAGGCGAAATCGCCTGTTTCCACTTCCTCGGCCCATAAAATCCAACCAGGCCTCATCCAACCCCGCCGGGAAACATGGACCTCTTGCCGGGCCTCTTGCGGACCCCCTCGTATGAGTTTTCTAGAATCTTGCGTCGGAACCCTATGAAGCGCCAGAATCCGTGGGCTAACACCCACAGAAATATGCCGAAATCGCCTGTTTCCACTTCCTCGGCACATAAAATCCAACCAGGCCTCATCCAACCCCGCCGGGCAACATGGACCTCTTGCCGGGCCTCTTGCGGACCCCATCGTATGACTTTTCGAGAATCTTGCAACGGAACCCCATGCAGCGCCAGAATCCGTGGGCTAACACCCACAGAAATGAGCCGAAATCGCCTGTTTCCACTTCCTCGGCCCATAAAATCCAACCAGGCCTTATCCAACCCCGCCGGGCAACATTGACCTCTTGCCGGGCCACTTGCGGACCCCCTCGTATGATTTTTCGAGAATCATGTGCCGGAACCCCATGCAGCGCCAGAATCCGTGGGCTAACACCCACAGAAATGAGCTGAAATCGCCTGTTTCCACTTCCTCGGCCAATAAAATCCAACCAGGCCTCATCCAACCCCGCCGGGCAACATGGACCTCTTGCCGGGCCTCTTGCGGACCCCATCGTATGATTTTTAGAGAATCTTGCGCCGGAACCCCATGCAGCGCCAGAATTTGTGGGCTAACCCCCACAGAAATGAGCCGAAATCGCCTGTTTCCACTTTCTCGGCCCTTAAAATCCAACCAGTCCTCATCCAACCCCGCCGGGAAACATGTACCTCTTGCCGGGCCTCTTGCGGACCCCCTCGTATGATTTTTCAAGAATCTTGCACCGGAACCCCATGCAGCGCCAGAATCCGTGGGCTAACACCCACAGAAATGAGCCGAAATCGCCTGTTTCCACTTCCTCGGCCCATAAAATCCAACCAGCCCTCATCCAACTCCGCCGAGCAACATGGACCTCTTTCTGGGCCTCTTTCGGACCTCCTCGTATGATTTTTTGAGAATCTTGCACCGAGACCCCATGCAGCGCCAGAATCCGTGGGCTAACACCCAAAGAAATGAGCCGAAATTGCCTGTTTCCAATTCCTCGGCCCATAAAATCAAACCAGGCCTCATCCAACCCAGCCGGGCAACATGGACCTCTTGCCGGGCCTTTTGCGGACCCCCTCGTATGATTTTTCAAGAATCTTGCTCCGGAACCCCATGCAGCGCTAGAATCCGTGGGCTAACACCCACATAAATGAGCCGAAATCGCCTGTTTCCACTTCCTCGGCCCATAAAATCCAACCAGGCCTCATCCAACCCCGCCGAGCAACATGGACCTCTTGCCAGGCCTCTTGCGGACCGGCTCGTATGATTTTTCGAGAATCTTGCACCGGAACCCCATGCAGCGCCAGAATCCGTGTGCTAACACCCACAGAAATGAGCCAAAATCGCCTGTTTCCACTTCCTCGGCCCATAAAATCCAACCAGGCCTCATCCAGCCCCGCCAAGCAACATGGACCTCATGCCAGGCCTCTTGCGGACCCCCTCGTATGATTTTTCGAGAGTCTTGCGCCGGAACCCCATGCAGCACCAGAATCCGTGGGCTAACACCCACAGAAATGAGCCGAAATCACCTGTTTCCACTTCCTCGGCCCATAAAATCCAACCAGGCCTCATCCAACCCCGCCGGGAAACATGGACCTCTTACCGGGCCTCTTGCGGACCCCCTCGTATGATTTTTCGAGAATCTTGCAACGAGACCCCATGCAGTGCCAGAATCCGTGGGCTACCACCCACAGAAATGAGCCGAAATCGCCTGTTTCCACTTCCTTGGCCCATAAAATCCAACCAGGCCTCATCCAACCCCGCCGGGCAACATGGACCTCTTGTCAGGCCTCTTGCGGACCCCCTCGTATGATTTTTCGAGAATCTTGCAATGGAACCCCATGCAGCGCCAGAATCCGTGGGCTAACACCCACAGAAATGAGCCGAAATCGCCTGTTTCCACTTCCTCGGCCCATAAAATCCAACCAGGCCTCATCCAACCCAGCCGGGCAACATGGACCTCTTGTCGGGCCTTTTGCGGACCCCCTCATATGATTTTTCGAGAATCTTGCTCCGGAACCCCATGCAGCGCCAGAATCCATGGGCTAACACCCACAGAAATGAGCCGAAATCGCCTATTTCCACTTCCTCGGCCTATAAAATCCAACCAGGCCTTATCCAACCCCTCCGGGCAAATGGACCTCTTGCCGGGCCTCTTGCGGACCCCCTCGTATGATTTTTCGAGAATCTTGTGCCGAAACCCCATGCAGCGCCAGAATCCGTGGGCTAACACCCACAGAAATGAGTCGAAATCGCCTGTTTCAACTTCCTCGGCCCATAAAATCCAACCAGGCCTCATCCAACCCCGCCGGGCAACATGGACCTCTTACCGGGCCTCTTGCGGACCCCCTCGTATGATTTTTCGAGAATCTTGCGCCGGAACCCTATGCAGCGCCAGAATCCGTGGGTTAACACCCACAAAAATGAGGCGAAATCGCCTGTTTCCACTTCCTCGGCCCATAAAATCCAACCAGGCCTCATCCAACCCCGCCGGGAAACATGGACCTCTTGCCGGGCCTCTTGCGGACCCCCTCGTATGAGTTTTCTAGAATCTTGCGTCGGAACCCTATGAAGCGCCAGAATCCGTGGGCTAACACCCACAGAAATATGCCGAAATCGCCTGTTTCCACTTCCTCGGCACATAAAATCCAACCAGGCCTCATCCAACCCCGCCGGGCAACATGGACCTCTTGCCGGGCCTCTTGCGGACCCCATCGTATGACTTTTCGAGAATCTTGCAACGGAACCCCATGCAGCGCCAGAATCCGTGGGCTAACACCCACAGAAATGAGCCGAAATCGCCTGTTTCCACTTCCTCGGCCCATAAAATCCAACCAGGCCTTATCCAACCCCGCCGGGCAACATTGACCTCTTGCCGGGCCACTTGCGGACCCCCTCGTATGATTTTTCGAGAATCATGTGCCGGAACCCCATGCAGCGCCAGAATCCGTGGGCTAACACCCACAGAAATGAGCTGAAATCGCCTGTTTCCACTTCCTCGGCCAATAAAATCCAACCAGGCCTCATCCAACCCCGCCGGGCAACATGGACCTCTTGCCGGGCCTCTTGCGGACCCCATCGTATGATTTTTAGAGAATCTTGCGCCGGAACCCCATGCAGCGCCAGAATTTGTGGGCTAACCCCCACAGAAATGAGCCGAAATCGCCTGTTTCCACTTTCTCGGCCCTTAAAATCCAACCAGTCCTCATCCAACCCCGCCGGGAAACATGTACCTCTTGCCGGGCCTCTTGTGGACCCCCTCGTATGATTTTTCAAGAATCTTGCACCGGAACCCCATGCAGCGCCAGAATCCGTGGGCTAACACCCACAGAAATGAGCCGAAATCGCCTGTTTCCACTTCCTCGGCCCATAAAATCCAACCAGCCCTCATCCAACTCCGCCGAGCAACATGGACCTCTTTCTGGGCCTCTTTCGGACCTCCTCGTATGATTTTTTGAGAATCTTGCACCGAGACCCCATGCAGCGCCAGAATCCGTGGGCTAACACCCAAAGAAATGAGCCGAAATTGCCTGTTTCCAATTCCTCGGCCCATAAAATCAAACCAGGCCTCATCCAACCCAGCCGGGCAACATGGACCTCTTGCCGGGCCTTTTGCGGACCCCCTCGTATGATTTTTCAAGAATCTTGCTCCGGAACCCCATGCAGCGCTAGAATCCGTGGGCTAACACCCACATAAATGAGCCGAAATCGCCTGTTTCCACTTCCTCGGCCCATAAAATCCAACCAGGCCTCATCCAACCCCGCCGAGCAACATGGACCTCTTGCCAGGCCTCTTGCGGACCGGCTCGTATGATTTTTCGAGAATCTTGCACCGGAACCCCATGCAGCGCCAGAATCCGTGTGCTAACACCCACAGAAATGAGCCAAAATCGCCTGTTTCCACTTCCTCGGCCCATAAAATCCAACCAGGCCTCATCCAGCCCCGCCAAGCAACATGGACCTCATGCCAGGCCTCTTGCGGACCCCCTTGTATGATTTTTCGAGAGTCTTGCGCCGGAACCCCATGCAGCGCCAGAATCCGTGGGCTGACACCCACAGAAATGAGCCGAAATCACCTGTTTCCACTTCCTCGGCCCATAAAATCCAACCAGGCCTCATCCAACCCCGCCGGGAAACATGGACCTCTTACCGGGCCTCTTGCGGACCCCCTCGTATGATTTTTCGAGAATCTTGCAACGAGACCCCATGCAGTGCCAGAATCCGTGGGCTACCACCCACAGAAATGAGCCGAAATCGCCTGTTTCCACTTCCTTGGCCCATAAAATCCAACCAGGCCTCATCCAACCCCGCCGGGCAACATGGACCTCTTGCCAGGCCTCTTGCGGACCCCCTCGTATGATTTTTCGAGAATCTTGCAATGGAACCCCATGCAGCGCCAGAATCCGTGGGCTAACACCCACATAAATGAGCCGAAATCGCCTGTTTCCACTTCCTCGGCCCATAAAATCCAACCAGGCCTCATCCAACCCCGCCGGGCAACATGGACCTCTTGCCAGGCCTCTTGCGGACCCGCTCGTATGATTTTTCGAGAATCTTGCACCGGAACCCCATGCAGCGCCAGAATCCGTGTGCTAACACCCACAGAAATGAGCCAAAATCGCCTGTTTCCACTTCCTCGGCCCACAAAATCCAACCAGGCCTCATCCAACCCCGCCGGGCAACATGGACATCTTGCCGGGCCTCTTGCGGACCCCTCGTATGATTTTTCGAGAATCTTGCGCCGGAACCCCATGCAGCGCCAGAATCCGTGGGCTAACACCCACAGAAATGAGCCGAAATCGCCTGTTTCCACTTCCTCGGCCCATAAAATCCAACCAGGCCTCATCCAACCCCGCCGAGCAACATGGACCTCTTGCCGGGCCTTTTGCGGACCCCCTCGTATGATTTTTCGAGAATCTTCCGCCGAAACCCCATGCAGCGCCAGAATCCGTGGGCTAACACCCATAGAAATGAGCCAAAATCTCCTTTTTCCACTTCCTCGGCACATAAAATCCAACCAGGTCTCATCCAACCCCGCCGGGCAACATGGACCTCTTGCCGGGCCTCTTGCGGACCCCATCGTATGATTTTTCGAGAATCTTGCAATGGAACCCCATGCAGCGCCAGAATCCGTGGGCTAACACCCACAGAAATGAGCCGAAATCGCCTGTTTCCACTTCCTCGGCCCATAAAATCCAACCAGGCCTCATCCAACCCCGCCGGGCAACATGGACCTCTTGCCGGGCCTTTTGCGGACCCCCTCGTATGATTTTTCGAGAATCTTGCTCCGGAACCCCATGCAGCGCCAGAATCCGTGGGCTAACACCCACAGAAATGAGCCGAAATTGCCTGTTTCCACTTCCTCGGCCCATAAAATCCAACCAGCCCTCATCCAACCCCGCCGAGCAACAAGGACCTCTTTCTGGGCCTCTTACGGACCCCCTCGTATGATTTTTTGAGAATCTTGCACCGAGACCCCACGCAGCGCCAGAATCCGTGGGCTAACACCCACAGAAATGAGCCGAAATCGCCTGTTTTCAATTCCTCGGCTCATAAAATCCAACCAGGCCTCATCTAACCCAGCCGGGCAACATGGACCTCTTGCCGGGCCTTTTGCGGACCCCCTCGTATGATTTTTCGAGAATCTTGCTCCGGAACCCCATGCAGCGCTAGAATCCGTGGGCTAACACCCACAGAAATGAGCCGAAATTGCCTGTTTCCACTTCCTCGGCCCATAAAATCCAACCAGGCCTCATCCGACCCCGTCGGGCAACATGGAACTCTTGCCAGGCCTCTTGCGGACCCCCTCGTATGATTTTTCGGGAATCTTGCGCCGGAACCCCATGCAGCGCCAGAATCCGTATGCTAACACCCACAGAAATGAGCCAAAATCGCCTGTTTCCACTTCCTCGGCCCATAAAATCCAACCAGGCCTTATCCAACCCCGCCAAGCAACATGGATCTCATGCCAGGCCTCTTGCGGACCCCCTCGTATGATTTTTCGAGAATCTTGCGCCGGAACCCCATGCAGCGCCAGAATCCGTGGGCTAACACCCACAGAAATGAGCCAAAATCACCTGTTTCCACTTCCTCGGCCCATAAAATCCAACCAGGCCTCTTCCAACCCCGCCGGGCAACATGGACCTCTTACCGGGCCTCTTGCGGACCCCCTCGTATTATTTTTCGAGAATCTTGCACCGAGACCCCATGCAGCACCAGAATCCGTGGGCTAACACCCACAGAAATGAGCCGAAATCGCCTGTTTCCACTTCCTCGGCCCATAAAATCCAACCAGGCCTCATCCAACCCAGCCGGGCAACATGGACCTCTTGCCGGGCCTTTTGCGGACCCCCTCATATGATTTTTCGAGAATCTTGCTCCGGAACCCCATGCAGCGCCAGAATCCGTGGGCTAACACCCACAGAAATGAGCCGAAATCGCCTATTTCCACTTCCTCGGCCCATAAAATCCAACCAGGCCTTATCCAACCCCTCCGGGCAAATGGACCTCTTGCCGGGCCTCTTGCGGAACCCCTCGTATGATTTTTCGAGAATCTTTTGCCGAAACCCCATGCAGCGCCAAAATCCGTGGGCTAACACCCACAGAAATGAGTCGAAATCGCCTGTTTCAACTTCCTCGGCCCATAAAATCCAACCAGGCCTCATCCAACCCCGCCGGGAAACATGGACCTCTTACCGGGCCTCTTGCGGACCCCCTCGTATGATTTTTCGAGAATCTTGCGCCGGAACCCTATGCAGCGCCAGAATCCGTGGGTTAACACCCACAAAAATGAGGCGAAATCGCCTGTTTCCACTTCCTCGGCCCATAAAATCCAACCAGGCCTCATCCAACCCCGCCGGGAAACATGGACCTCTTGCCGGGCCTCTTGCGGACCCCCTCGTATGAGTTTTCTAGAATCTTGCGTCGGAACCCTATGCAGCGCCAGAATCCGTGGGCTAACACCCACAGAAATGAGCCGAAATCGCCTGTTTCCACTTCCTCGGCACATAAATTCCAACCAGGCCTCATCCAACCCCCCCGGGCAACATGGACCTCTTGCCGGGCCTCTTGCGGACCCCATCGTATGACTTTTCGAGAATCTTGCAACGGAACCCCATGCAGCGCCAGAATCCGTGGGCTAACACCCACAGATATGAGCCGAAATCGCCTATTTCCACTTCCTCGGCCCATAAAATCCAACCAGGCCTTATCCAACCCCGCCGGGCAACATTGACCTCTTGCCGGGCCACTTGCGGACCCCCTCGTATGATTTTTCGAGAATCATGTGCCGGAACCCCATGCAGCGCCAGAATCCGTGGGCTAACACCCACAGAAATGAGCCGAAATCGCCTGTTTCCACTTCCTCGGCCCATAAAATCCAACCAGGCCTCATCCAACCCCGCCGGGCAACATGGACCTCTTGCCGGGCCTCTTGCGGACCCCATCGTATGATTTTTAGAGAATCTTGCGCCGGAACCCCATGCAGCGCCAGAATTTTTGGGCTAACCCCCATAGAAATGAGCCGAAATCGCCTGTTTCCACTTTCTCGGCCCTTAAAATCCAACCAGTCCTCATCCAACCCCGCCGAGAAACATGTACCTCTTGCCGGGCCTCTTGCGGACCCCCTCGTATGATTTTTCGAGAATCTTGCACCGGAACCCCATGCAGCGCCAGAATCCGTGGGCTAACACCCAAAGAAATGAGCCGAAATCGCCTGTTTCCAATTCCTCGGCCCATAAAATAAAACCAGGCCTCATCCAACCCAGCCGGGCAACATGGACCTCTTGCCGGGCCTTTTGCGGACCCCCTCGTATGATATTTCGAGAATCTTGCTCCGGAACCCCATGCAGCGCTAGAATCCGTGGGCTAACACCCACATAAATGAGCCGAAATAGCCTGTTTCCACTTCCTCGGCCCATAAAATCCAACCAGGCCTCATCCAACCCCGCCGGGCAACATGGACCTCTTGCCAGGCCTCTTGCGGACCCGCTCGTATGATTTTTCGAGAATCTTGCACCGGAACCCCATGCAGCGCCAGAATCCGTGTGCTAACACCCACAGAAATGAGCCAAAATCGCCTGTTTCCACTTCCTCGGCCCATAAAATCCAACCAGGCCTCATCCAGCCCCGCCAAGCAACATGGACCTCATGCCAGGCCTCTTGCGGACCCCCTCGTATGATTTTTCGAGAGTCTTGCGCCGGAACCCCATGCAGCGCCAGAATCCGTGGGCTAACACCCACAGAAATGAGCCGAAATCACCTGTTTCCACTTCCTCGGCCCATAAAATCCAACCAGGCCTCATCCAACCCCGCCGGGCAACATGGACCTCTTACCGGGCCTCTTACGGACCCCCTCGTATGATTTTTCGAGAATCTTGCAACGAGACCCCATGCAGTGCCAGAATCCGTGGGCTAACACCCACAGAAATGAGCCGAAATCGCCTGTTTCCACTTCCTCGGTCCATAAAATCCAACCAGGCCTCATCCAACCAAGCCGGGCAACATGGACCTCTTGCCGGACCTTTTGCGGACCCCCTTATATAATTTTTCGAGAATCTTGCTCCGGAACCCCATGCAGCGCCAGAATCCGTGGGCTAACACCCGCAGAAATGAGCCGAAATCGCCTGTTTCCACTTCCTCGGCCCATAAAATCCAACCAGTCCTTATCCAACCCCGCTGGGCAACATGGACCTCTTGCCGGGCCTCTTGCGGACCCCCTCGTATGATTTTTCGAGAATCTTGTGCCGAAACCCCATGCAGCGCCAGAATCCGTGGGCTAACACCCACAGAAATGAGCCGAAATCGCCTGTTTCCACTTCCTCGGCCCATAAAATCCAACCAGGCCTCATCCAACCCCGCCGGGCAACATGGACCTCTTACCGGGCCTCTTGCGGACCCCCTCGTATGATTTTTCGAGAATCTTGCGCCGGAACCCTATGCAGTGCCAGAATCCGTGGGTTAACACCCACAGAAATGAGCCGAAATCGCCTGTTTCCACTTCCTCGCCACATTAAATCCAACCAGGCCTCATCCAACCCCGCCGGGCAACATGGACCTCTTGGCGGGCCTCTTGCGGACCCCATCGTATGACTTTTCGAGAATCTTGCAACGGAACCCCATGCAGCGCCAGAATCCGTGGGCTAACACCCACAGATATGAGCAGAAATCGCCTATTTCCACTTCCTCGGCCCATAAAATCCAACCAGGCCTCATCCAACCCCACCGGGCAACATGGACCTCTTGCCGTGCTTCTTGCAGACCCTCTCGTATGATTTTTCGAGAAATCTTGCGCCGGAACCCCATGCAGCGCCAGAATCCGTGGGCTAATATCCACAGAAATGAGCCGAAATCGCCTGTTTCCACTTCCTCGGCCGATAAAATCCAACCAGGCCTTATCCAACCCCGCCGGGCAACATTGACCTCTTGCCGGGCCTCTTGCGGACCCCCTCGTATGATTTTTCGAGAATCTTGTGCCGGAACCCCATGCAGCGCCAGAATCCGTGGGCTAACACCCACAGAAATGAGCCGAAATCACCTGTTTCTACTTCCTCGGCCCATAAAATCCAACCAGGCGTCATCCAACCCCGCCGGGCAACATGGACCTCTTGCCGGGCCTCTTGCGGACCCCATCATATGATTTTTAGAGAATCTTGCGCCGGAACCCCATGCAGCGCCAGAATCCGTGGGCTAACCCCCACAGAAATGAGCCGAAATCGCCTGTTTCCACTTCCTCGGCCCATAAAATCCAACCAGTCCTCATCCAACCCCGCCACGAAACATGTACCTCTTGCCAGGCCTCTTGCGGACCCCCTCGTATGATTTTTCGAGAATCTTGCACCGGAACCCCATGCAGCGCCAGAATCCGTGGGCTAACACCCATAGAAATGAGCCGAAATCGCCTATTTCAACTTCCTCGGCCCATAAAATCCAACCAGGCCTCATCCAACCCTGCCGGGCTACATGGACCTCTTGCCTGGACCCTTGCGGACCCCTCGTATGATTTTTTGAGAATCTTGCGTCGGAACCCCATGCAGCGCCAGAATCCGTGGGCTAACACCCACAGAAATGAGTCGAACACGCCTGTTTCCACTTCCTCGGCCTATAAAATCCAACCAGGCCTCATCCAACCCCGCCGGGCAACATGGACCTCTTGTCGGGCCTCTTGCGGACCCCGTCGTATGATTTTTCGAGAATCTTGCGCCGGAACGCCATGCAGCGCCAGAATCCGTGGGCTAACACCCACAGAAATGAGCCGAAATCGCCTGTTTCCACTTCCTCGGCCCATAAAATTAAACCAGGCCTTATCCAACCCCGCCGGGAAACATGGACCTCTTGTCGGGCCTCTTGCAGACCCCCTCGTATGATTTTTCGAGAATCTTGCGCTGGAACCCCATGCAGCGCCAGAATCCGTGGGCTAACACCCACAGAAATGAGCCGAAATTGCCTGTTTCTACTTCCTCGGCCCATAAAATCCAACCAGGCCTCATCCAACCTAGCCGGGAAACATGGACCTCTTGCCAGGCCTCTTGCGGACCCCCTCGTATGATATTTTGAGAATCTTGCACCGGACCCCATGCAGCGCCAGAATCCGTGGGCTAACACCCACAGAAATGAGCCAAAATTGCCTGTTTCCACTTCCTCGGCGCATAAAATCCAACCAGGCCTCATCCAACCCCGCCGGGCAACATAGGACCTCTTGCTGGGCCTCTTGCGGACTCCCTCGTATGATTTTTCGAGAAGCTTGCGCCGGAACCCCATGCAGCGCCAGAATCTGTGGGCTAACACCTACAGAAATGAGCCGAAATCGCCTGTTTCCACTTCCTCGGCCCATAAAATCCAACAAGGCCTCATCCAACCCCGCCGGGCAACATGGACCTCTTGCCGGGCCTCTTGTGGACCCCCTCGTATGAGTTTTCGAGAAGCTTGCGCCGGAACCCCATGCAGCGCAAGAATCTGTGGGCTAACACCCATAGAAATGAGCCGAAATCGCCTGTTTCCACTTCCTCGGCCCATAAAATCCAACAAGGCCTCATCCAACCCCGCCATGCAACAGGGACCTCTTGCCGGGCCTCTTGCGGACCACCTCATATGATTTTTTGAGAATCATGCGCCGGAACCCCATGCAGCGCCAGAATCCATGGGCTAACACCCACAGAAATGAGCCGAAATCGCCTGTTTCCACTTCCTCGGCCCATAAAATCCAACCAGGCCACATCCAACCCCGCCGGGCAACATGGACCTCTTGCCGGGCCTCTTTCGGACCCCCTCGTATGATTTTTCGAGAATCTTGCGTCGGAACCCCATGCAGCGACAGAATCCGTGGGCTAACACCCACAGAAATGAGCCGAAATCGCTTGTTTCCACTTCCTCGGCCCATAAAATCCAACCAGGCCTATCCAACCCTGCCGGGCAACATGGACCTCTTGCCGGGCCTCTTGCGGACCCCTTCAGATGATTTTTCGAGAATCTTGTGCCGGAACCCCATGCAGCGCCAGAATCCGTGGGCTAACACCCACAGAAATAAGCCAAAATCTCCTGTTTCCACTTACTCGGCCCATAAAATCCAACCAGGCCTCATCCAACCCCACCACGCAACATGGACCTCTTGCCGGGCCTCTTCCGGACCCCCTCATACGATTTTTCGAGAATCTTGCGCCGGAACCCCATGCAGCGCCAGAATCCGTGGGCTAACACCCATAGAAATGAGCCGAAATCGCCTGTTTCCACTTCCTCAGCCCATAAAATCAAACCAGGCCTCATCTAACCCCGCCGGGAAACATGGACCTCTTGCCGGGCCTCTTACGGACACCCTCGTATGATTTTTCGAGAATCTTGAACCGGAACCCCATGCAACGCCATAATCCGTGGGCTAACACCCACAGAAATGAGCTGAAATCGCCTGTTTCCACTTCCTCGGCCCATAAAATCCAACCAGGCCTCATCCAACCCCGCCGGGCAACATGGACCTCTTGCCGGGCCTCTTGTGGACCCCCTCGTATGATTTTTCGAGAATCTTGCGCCGGAACCCCATGCAGCGCCAGAATCCGTCGGCTAACACCCACAGAAATGAGCTGAAATCGCTTGTTTCCAGTTCCTCGGCCCATAAAATCCAACCAGGCCTCATCCAACCCCGCCGGGCTACATGGACCTCTTGCCGGGCCTCTTGCGGACCCTCTCGTATGATTCTTTGAGAATCTTGCGGCGGAAACCCATGCAGCGCCAGAATCCGTGGGCTAACACCCACAGAAATGAGCCAAAATCGCCTGTTTCCACTTCCTCGGCCCATAAAATCCAACCAGGCCTCATCCAACCCCGCCGGGCAACATGGACCTCTTGTCGGGCCTCTTGCAGACCCCCTCGTATGATTTTTCGAGAATCTTGCGCCGGAACCCCATGCAGCGACAGAATCCGTGGGCTAACACCCACAGAAATGAGCCGAAATCGCCTGTTTCCACTTCCTCGGCCCATAAAATCCAACCAGGCCTATCCAACCCTGCCGGGCAACATGGACCTCTTGCCGGGCCTCCTGCGGACCCCCTCGTATGATTTTTCGAGAATCTTGTGCCGGAACCCCATGCAGCGCCAGAATCCGTGGGCTAACACCCACAGAAATTAGCCAAAATCTCCTGTTTCCACTTCCTCGGCCCATAAAATCCAACCAGGCCTCATCCAACCCCACCAGGCAACATGGACCTCTTGCCGGGCATCTTGCGGACCCCCTCGTATGATTTTTCGAGAATCTTGTGCCGGAACCCCATGCAGCGCCAGAATCCGTGGGCTAACACCCACAGAAATAAGCCAAAATCTCCTGTTTCCACTTCCTCGGCCCATAAAATCCAACCAGGCCTCATCCAACCCCACCAGGCAACATGGACCTCTTGCCGGGCCTCTTCCGGACCCCCTCATACGATTTTTCGAGAATCTTGCGCCGGAACCCCATGCAGCGCCAGAATCCATGGGCTAACACCCATAGAAATGAGCCGAAATCGCCTGTTTCCACTTCCTCAGCCCATAAAATCAAACCAGGCCTCATCTAACCCCGCCGGGAAACATGGACCTCTTGCCGGGCCTCTTACGGACACCCTCGTATGATTTTTCGAGAATCTTGAACCGAAACCCCATGCAGCGCCATAATCCGTGGGCTAACACCCACAGAAATAAGCTGAAATCGCCTGTTTCCACTTCCTCGGCCCATAAAATCCAACCAGGCCTCATCCAACCCCGCCGGGCAACATGGACCTCTTGCCGGGCCTCTTGTGGACCCCCTCGTATGATTTTTCGAGAATTTTGCGCCGGAACCCCATGCAGCGCCAGAATCCGTCGGCTAACACCCACAGAAATGAGCTGAAATCGCTTGTTTCCAGTTCCTCGGCCCATAAAATCCAACCAGGCCTCATCCAACCCCGCCGGGCTACATGGACCTCTTGCCGGGCCTCTTGCGGACCCTCTCGTATGATTCTTTGAGAATCTTACGGCGGAAACCCATGCAGTGCCAGAATCCGTGGGCTAACACCCACAGAAATGAGCCAAAATCGCCTATTTCCACTTCCTCGGCCCATAAAATCCAACCAGGCCTCATCCAACCCCGCCGGGCAACATGGACCTCTTGTCGGGCCTCTTGCAGACCCCCTCGTATGATTTTTTGAGAATCTTGCGCCGGAACCCCAAGCAGCGACAGAATCCGTGGGCTAACACCCACAGAAATGAGCCGAAATCGCCTGTTTCCACTTCCTCGGCCCATAAAATCCAACCAGGCCTATCCAACCCTGCCGGGCAACATGGACCTCTTGCCGGGCCTCCTGCGGACCCCCTCGTATGATTTTTTGAGAATCTTGTGCTGGAACCCCATGCAGCGCCAGAATCCGTGGGCTAACACCCACAGAAATTAACCAAAATCTCCTGTTTCCACTTCCTCGGCCCATAAAATCCAACCAGGCCTCATCCAACCCCACCAGGCAACATGGACCTCTTGCCGGGCCTCTTGCGGACCCCCTCATATGATTTTTCGATAATCTTGCGCCGGAACCCCATGCAGCGCCAGAATCCGTGGGCTAACATCCATAGAAATGAGCCGAAATCGCCTGTTTACACTTCCTCAGCCCATAAAATCAAACCAGGCCTCATCTAACCCCACCGGGAAACATAGACCTCTTGCCGGGCCTCTTACGGACACCCTCGTATGATTTTTCGAGAATCTTGCACCGGAACCCCATGCAGCGCCATAATCCGTGGGCTAACACCCACAGAAATGAGCTGAAATCGCCTGTTTACACTTCCTCGGCCCATAAAATCCAACCAGGCCTCATCCAACCCCGCCGGGCAACATGGACCTCTTGCCGGGCCTCTTGTGGACCCCCTCGTATGATTTTTCGAGAATCTTGCGCCGGAACCCCATGCAGCGCCAGAATCCGTCGGCTAACACCCACAGAAATGAGCTGAAATCGCTTGTTTCCACTTCCTCGGCCCATAAAATCCAACCAGGCCTCATCCAACCCCGCCGGGCAACATGGACCTCTTGCCGGGCCTCTTGCGGACCCTCTCGTATGATTTTTTGAGAATCTTGCAGCGGAAACCCATGCAGCGCCAGAATCCGTGGGCTAACACCCACAGAAATGAGCAAAAATCGCCTTTTTCCACTTCCTCGGCCCATAAAATCCAACCAGGCCTCATCCAACCCCACCGGGCAACATGGACCTCTTGCGGACCCTCTCGTATGATTTTTCGAGAATCTTGCGCTGGAACCCCATGCAGCGCCAGAATCCGTGGGCTAACACCCACAGAAATGAGCCGAAATTGCCTGTTTCCACTTCCTCGGCCCATAAAATCCAACCAGGCCTCATCCAACCCCGCCGGGCAACATGGACCTCTTGTCGGGCCTCTTGCAGACCCCCTCGTATGATTTTTCGATAATCTTGCGCCGGAACCCCATGCAGCGCTAGAATCCGTGGGCTAACACCCACAGAAATGAGCCGAAATCGCCTGTTTCCACTTCCTCGGCCCATAAAATCAAACCAGGCCACATCCAACCCCGCCGGGCAATATGGACCTCTTGCCGGGCCTCTTTCGGAAACCCTCGTATGATTTTTCGAGAATCTTGCGCCGGAACCCCATGCAGCGCCAGAATCCGTGGGCTAACACCCACAGAAATGAGCCGAAATCGCCTGTTTCCACTTCCTCGGCCCATAAAATCCAACCTGGCCTCATTTAACCCTGCCGGGCAACATGGACCTCTTGCCGGGCCTCTTGCGGACCCCCTCATATGACTTTTCGAGAATCTTGCGCCGGAACCCCATGCAGCGCTAAAATCCGTGGGCTAACACCCACAGAAATGAGCAGAAATCGCCTTTTTCCAATTCCTCGGCCCATAATATCCAACCAGACCTAATCCAACCCCGCCGGGCAACATGGACCTCTTGCCGGGCCTTTTGCGGACCCCCTCGTATGATTTTTCGAGAATCCTGCGCCGGAACCCCATGCAGCGCTAGAATCCGTGGGCTAACACCCACAGAAATGAGCCGAAATCGCCTATTTCCACTTCCTCGGCCCATAAAATCCAACCAGCCCTCATCCAACCCCGCCGGGCAACATGGAACTCTTGCCGGGCCTCTTGCGGTCCCCCTCGTATGACTTTTCGAGAATCTTGCGCCGAAACCCCATGCAGCGCCAGAATCCGTGGGCTAACACCCACAGAAATGAGCCGAAATCGCCTGTTTCCACTTCCTCGACCCATAAAATCCAACCAGGCCTCATCCAACCCCGCCGGGCAACATGGACCTCTTGTCGGGCCTCTTGCGGACCCCCTCATATGATTTTTCAAGAATCTTGCGCCGGAACCCCATGCAGCGCCAGAATCCGTGGGCTAACACCCACAGA
Source organism: Solanum rostratum (assembly GCA_029948455.1). NCBI lineage: Eukaryota > Viridiplantae > Streptophyta > Magnoliopsida > Solanales > Solanaceae > Solanum > Solanum rostratum. The sequence goes on from CM057045.1 coordinate 150,620, forward strand.
AATGAGCCGAAATCGCCTGTTTCCACTTCCTCAGCCCATATAATCAAACCAGGCCTCATCCAACCCCGCCGGGCAACATGGACCTCTTGTCGGGCCTCTTGCGGACCCCCTCATATGATTTTTCGAGAATCTTGCGTCGGAACCCCATGCAGCGCCAGAATCCGTGGGCTAACACCCACAGAAATGAGCAGAAATCGCCTGTTTCCACTTCCTCGGCCCATATAATCAAACCAGGCCTAATCCAACCCCGCCGGGCAACATGGACCTCTTGTCGGGCCTCTTTCGGACCCCCTCGTATGATTTTTTCAGAATCTTGCGCCAGAACCCCAAGCAGCGCCAGAATCCATGGGCTAACACCTACAGAAATGAGCCGAAATCGCCTGTTTCCACTTCCTCGGCCCATAAAATCCGACCAGGCCTCATCCAACCCCGCCGGGAAACATGGACCTCTTACCGGGCCTTTTGCGGACCCCCTCATATGATTTTTCGAGAATCTTGCGGCGGAACCCCATGCAGCGCCAGAATCCGTGGGCTAACACCCACAGCGTCATGCACAGGCGCAATTTCCGCGCGAAATCGCACGAGCGGGTCCCTAACTCACTGGGCAACAGGCCCAGGTCGCCCGGCGGGGTCGGATCACCCCAGTTTGGGTTTTATGGGCCATGGAAGTGGGAACAGGCGATTTCGGCACCCCGATTTGCGGGTTCGCCCACGAAGTTTGGCGCTGCGTCGTGCACGGGCGCAATTTCCGCGCGAATTCGCACGAGCGGGTCCCCAACTCACCGGGCAACAGGCCCAGGTCGCCCGGCGGGGTCAGATCACGCCAGTTTGGGTTTTATGGGCCACGGAAGTTGAAACAGGCGATTTCGGCACCCCGATTTGGGGGTTCGCCCACGAAGTTTGGCGCTGCGTCGTGCACGGGCGCAATTTCCGCGCGAAATCGCACAAGCGGGTCCCCAACTCACCGGGCAACAAGCCCAGGTCGCCCAGCAGGGTCGGATCACCCCAGTTTGGGTTTTATGGGCCACGGAAGTGGAAACAGGCGATTTCGGCACCCCAATTTGGGGATTCACCCACGAAGTTTGGCGCTGCGTCGTGCACGGGCACAATTTCTGCGCGAAATCGCACGAGCGGGTCCCCAACTCACCGGGCAACAGGCCCAGGTCGCCCGGCGGGGTCGGATCACGCCAGTTTGGGTTTTATGGGCCACGGAAGTGGAAACAGGCGATTTTGGCACCCCGATTTGGGGGTTCGCCCACGAAGTTTGGCGCTGCGTCGTGCACGGGCGCAATTTCCACGCGAAATCGCACGAGCGGGTCCCCAACTCACCGGGCAACAGGCTCAGGTCGCCCGGCGGGGTCGGATCATGCCAGTTTGGGTTTTATGGGCCTCGGAAGTGGAAACAGGCGATTTCGGCACCCCAATTTGGGGGTTATCCCACGAAGTTTGGCGCTGCGTCGTGCACGGGCGCAATTTCCGCGTGAAATCGCACGAGCGGGTCCCCAACTCACCGGGCAACAGGCCCAAGTCACCCGGCGGGGTCGGATCACGCCAGTTTGGGTTTTATGGGCCACGGAAGTGGAAACAGGCGATTTCGGCACCCCGATTTGGAGGTTCGCCCACGAAGTTTGGCATTGCGTCGTGCACGGGCGCAATTTACGCGCGAAATCGCACGAGCGGGTCCCACACTCACCGGGCAACAGGCCCAGGTCGCCCGACGGGGTCGGATCATGCCAGTTTGGGTTTTATGGGCCACGGAAGTTGAAACAGGCGATTTCGGCACCCCGATTTGGGGGTTCGCCCACGAAGTTTGGCGCTGCGTCGTGCACGGGCGAAATTTCCGCGCGAAATCGCACGAGCGGGTCCCCAACTCACCGGGCAACAGGCCCAGGTCGCCCGGCGGGGTCGGATCACGCCAGTTTGGGTTTTATGGGCCACGGAAGTTGAAACAGGCGATTTTGGCACCCCGATTTGGGGGTTCGCCCACGAAGTTTGGCGTTGCGTCGTGCACGGGCGCAATTTCCGCGCGAAATCGCACGAGCGGGTCCCCAACTCACCGGGCAACAGGCCCAGGTCACCCGGCGGGGTCGGATCACCCCAGTTTAGGTTTTATGGGCCACGGAAGTGGAAACAGGCGATTTCGGCACCCCGATTTGGGGGTTCGCCCACGAAGTTTGGCACTGCGTCGTTCACGGGCGCAATTTCCGCGCGAAATCGCACGAGCGGGTCCCCAACTCACCTGGCAACAGGCCCAGGTCGCCCGGCGGGGTCGGATCACGCCAGTTTGGGTTTTATGGGCCACGGAAGTTGAAACAGGCGATTTCGGCACCCCGATTTGGGGGTTTGCCCACGAAGTTTGGAATTGCGTCGTGCACGGGCGCAATTTCCGCGCGAAATCGCACGAGCGGGTCCCACACTCACCGGGCAACAGGCCCAGGTCGCCCGGCGGGGTCGGATCACGCCAGTTTGGGTTTTATGGGCCACGGAAGTTGAAAGAGGCGATTTCGGCACCCCGATTTGGGGGTTCGCCCACGAAGTTTGGCGCTGCGTCGTGCACGGGCGCAATTTCCGCGCGAAATCGCATGAGCGGGTCCCCAACTCACCGGGCAACAGGCCCAGGTCGCCCGGCGGGGTCGGATCACGCCAGTTTGGGTTTTATGGGCCACGGAAGTGGAAACAGGCGATTTCGGCACCCCGATTTGGGGGTTCGCCCACGAAGTTTGGCGCTGCGTCGTGCACGGGTGCAATTTCCGCGCGAAATCGCACGAGCGGGTCCCCAACTCACCGGGCAACTGGCCCAGGTCGCCCGGCGGGGTCAGATCACGCCAGTTTGGGTTTTATGGGCCACGGAAGTTGAAACAGGCGATTTCGGCACCCCGATTTGGGGGTTCGCCCACGAAGTTTGGCGCTGCGTCGTGCACGGGCGCAATTTCCGCGTGAAATCGCACGAGCGGGTCCCCAACTCACCGGGCAACAGGCCTAGGTCGCCCGGCGGGGTCGAATCACGCCAGTTTGGGTTTTATGGGCCACGGAAGTAGAAATAGGCGATTTCGGCACCCCGATTTGGGGGTTCTCCCACGAAGTTTGGCACTGCGTCGTGCACGGGCACAATTTCCGCGCGAAATCGCACGAGCGGGTCCCCAACTCACCGGGCAACAGGCCCAGGTGGACCGGCGGGGTCGGATCACGCCAGTTTGTGTTTTATGGGCCACGGAAGTTGAAACAGGCTATTTCGGCACCCCGATTTGGGGGTTCGCCCACGAAGTTTGGCGCTGCGTCGTGCACGGGCGCAATTTCCGCGCGAAATCGCACGAGCGGTTCCCCAACTCACCGGGAAACAGGCCCAGGTCCCTCGGCGGGGTTGGATCACGCTAGTTTGGGTTTTATGGGCCACGGAAGTGGAAACAGGCGATTTCGGCACCCCGATTTGGGGGTTCGCCCACGAAGTTTGGCGCTGCGTCGTGCACGGGCGCAATTTCCGCGCGAAATCGCACGAGCGGGTCCCCAACTCACCGGGCAACAGGCCCAGGTCGCCCGGCGGGGTCGGATCACGCCAGTTTGGGTTTTATGGGCCACGGAAGTGGAAACAGGCGATTTCGGCACCCCGATTTTGGGGTTCGCCCACGAAGTTTGGCGCTGCGTCGTGCACGGGGGCAATTTCCGCGCGAAATCGCACGAGCGGGTCCCCAACTCACCGGGCAACAGGCCCAGGTCACCTGACGGGGTCGGATCACGCCAGTTTGGGTTTTATGGGCCACGGAAGTTGAAATAGGCGATTTCAGCACCCCGATTTGGGGGTTCGCCCACGAAGTTTGGCGCTGCGTCGTGCACGGGCGCAATTTCCGCGAGAAATCGCACGAGCGGGTCCCCAACTCACCGGGCAATAGGCCCAGGTTGCCCGGCGGGGTCGGATCACGCCAGTTTGGGTTTTATGGGCCACGGAAGTTGAAACAGGCTATTTCGGCACCCCGATTTGGGGGTTCGCCCACGAAGTTTGGCGCTGCATCGTGCACGGGCGCAATTTCCGCGCGAAATCACACGAGCGGGTCCCCAACTCACCTGGCAACAGGCCCAGGTCACCCGGCGGGGTCGGATCACGCCAGTTTGGGTTTTATGGGACACGGAAGTTGAAACAGGCGATTTCGGCACCCCGATTTGGGGGTTCGCCCACGAAGTTTGGCGCTGCATCGTGCACGGGCGCAATTTCCGCGCGAAATCGCACGAGCGGGTCCCCAACTCACCGGGCAACAGGCCCAGGTCGACCGGCGGGGTCGGATCACCCCGGTTTGGGTTTTATGGGCCACAGAAGTGGAAACAGGCGATTTCGGCACCCCACGGGAGCAATTTCAGCGCGAAATCGCACGAGCGGGTCCCCAACTCACCGGGCAACAGGCCTAGGTCACCCGGCGGGGTCGGATCATGCCAGTTTGGGTTTTATGGGCCACGGAAGTGGAAACAGGCGATTTCGGCACCCCGATTTGGGGGTTCTCCCACGAAGTTTGGCGCTGCGTCGTGCACGGGCGCAATTTCCGCACGAAATCGCACGAGCGGGTCCCCAACTCACCGGGCAACAGGCCGAGGTGGACCGGCAGGGTCGGATCACGCCAGTTTGGGTTTTATGGGCCACGGAAGTTGAAACAGGCGATTTCGGCACCCCGATTTGGGGGTTCGCCCACGAAGTTTGGCGCTGCGTCGTGCACGGGCGCAATTTCCGCGCGAAATCGCACGAGCGGTTCCCCAACTCACCGGGCAACAGGCCCAGGTCGCTCAGCGGGGTCGGATCACGCCAGTTTGGGTTTTATGGGCCACGGAAGTGGAAACAGGCGATTTCGGCACCCCGATTTGGGGGTTCGCCCACGAAGTTTGGCGCAGCGTCGTGCACGGGTGCAATTTTCGCGCGAAATCGCACGAGCGGGTCCTCAACTCACCGGGAAACCGGCCCAGGTCGCCCGGCGGGGTCGGATCACGCCAGTTTGGGTTTTATGGGCCACGGAAGTGGAAACAGGCGATTTCGGCACCCCGATTTGGGGGTTCGGTCACGAAGTTTGGCGCTGCGTCGTGCACGGGCGCAATTTCCGCGCGAAATCGCACGAGCGGTTCCCCAACTCACCGGGCAACAGGCCCAGGTCGCCCGGCGGGGTCGGATCACGCCAGTTTGGGTTTTATGGGCCACGGAAGTGGAAACAGGCGATTTCGGCACCCCGATTTGTTGGTTCGCCCACGAAGTTTGGCGCAGCGTCGTGCACGGGCGCAATTTCCGCGCGAAATCGCACGAGCGGGTCCCCAACTCACCGAGCAACAGGTCCAGGTCGCCCGACGGGGTCGGATCACGCCAGTTTGGGTTTTATGGGCCACGGAAGTGGAAACAGGCGATTTCGGCACCCCGATTTGGGGGTTCGCCCACGAAGTTTGGCGCTGCGTCGTGCACGGGCGCAATTTCTGCGCGAAATCGCACGAGCGGGTCCCCAACTCACCGGGCAACAGGCCCAGGTCGCCCAGCGGGGTCGGATCACGCCAGTTTGGGTTTTATGGGCCACGAAAGTTGAAACAGGCGATTTCGGCACCCCGATTAGGGGGTTCGCCCACGAAGTTTGGCGCAGCGTCGTGCACGGGCGCAATTTCCGCGTGAAATCGCACGAGCGGGTCCCCAACTCACCGGGCAACAGGTCCAGGTCGCCCGGCGGGGTCGGATCACCCCAGTTTGGGTTTTATGGGCCACGGAAGTGGAAACAGGCGATTTCGGCACCCCGATTTGGGGGTTCGCCCACGAAGTTTGGCGCTGCGTCGTGTACGGGCAGAATTTCCGCGCGAAATCGCACGAGCGGGTCCCCAACTCACTGGGCAACAGGCCCAGGTCGCCCGGCGCGGTCGGATCACGCCAGTTTGGGTTTTATGGGCCACGAAAGTGGAAACAGGCGATTTCGGCACCCCGATTTGGGGGTTCACCCACGAAGTTTGGCGCTGCGTCGTGCACGAGCGCAATTTCCGCGCAAAATCGCACGAGCGGGTCCCCAACTCACCGAGCAACAGGCCCAGGTCACCCGGCGGGGTCGGATCATGCCAGTTTGGGTTTTATGGGCCACGGAAGTTGAAACAGGCTATTTCGGCACCCCGATTTGGGGGTTCGCCCACGAAGTTTGGCGCTGCGTTGTGCACGGGCGCAATTTCCGCGCGAAATCGCACGAGCGGTTCCCCAACTCACCGGGCAACAGGCCCAGGTCCCTCGGCGGGGTTGGATCACGCTAGTTTGGGTTTTATGGGCCACGGAAGTGGAAACAGGCGATTTCGGCACCCCGATTTGGGGGTTCGCCCACGAAGTTTGGCGCTGCGTCGTGCACGGGCGCAATTTCCGCGCGAAATCGCACGAGCGGGTCCCCAACTCACCGGGCAACAGGCCCAGGTCGCCCGGCGGGGTCGGATCACGCCAGTTTGGGTTTTATGGGCCACGGAAGTGGAAACAGGTGATTTCGGCACCCCGATTTGGGGGTTCGCCCACGAAGTTTGGCGCAGCGTCGTGCACGGGCGCAATTTCCGCGCGAAATCGCACGAGCGGGTCCCCAACTCACCGGGCAACAGGCCCAGGTCGCTCAGCAGGGTCGGATCACGCCAGTTTGGGTTTTATGGGCCACGGAAGTTGAAATAGGCGATTTCAGCACCCCGATTTGGGGGTTCGCCCACGAAGTTTGGCGCTGCGTCGTGCACGGGCGCAATTTCCGCGCGAAATCGCACGAGCGGGTCCCCAACTCACCGGGCAATAGGCCCAGGTTGCCCGGCGGGGTCAGATCACGCCAGTTTGGGTTTTATGGGCCACGGAAGTTGAAACAGGCTATTTCGGCACCCCGATTTGGGGGTTCGCCCACGAAGTTTGGCGCTGCATCGTGCACGGGCGCAATTTCCGCGCGAAATCACACGAGCGGGTCCCCAATTCACCTGGCAACAGGCCCAGGTCGCCCGGCGGGGTCGGATCACGCCAGTTTGGGTTTTATGGGACACGGAAGTTGAAACAGGCGATTTCGGCACCCCGATTTGGGGGTTCGCCCACGAAGTTTGGCGCTGCATCGTGCACGGGCGCAATTTCCGCGCGAAATCGCACGAGCGGGTCCCCAACTCACCGGGCAACAGGCCCAGGTCGACCGGCGGGGTCGGATCACCCCGGTTTGGGTTTTATGGGCCACAGAAGTGGAAACAGGCGATTTCGGCACCCCACGGGAGCAATTTCAGCGCGAAATCGCACGAGCGGGTCCCCAACTCACCGGGCAACAGGCCTAGGTCGCCCGGCGGGGTCGGATCATGCCAGTTTGGGTTTTATGGGCCACGGAAGTGGAAACAGGCGATTTCGGCACCCCGATTTGGGGGTTCTCCCACGAAGTTTGGCGCTGCGTCGTGCACGGGCGCAATTTCCGCGCGAAATCGCACGAGCGGGTCCCCAACTCACCGGGCAACAGGCCGAGGTGGACCGGCAGGGTCGGATCACGCCAGTTTGGGTTTTATGGGCCACGGAAGTTGAAACAGGCGATTTCGGCACCCCGATTTGGGGGTTCGCCCACGAAGTTTGGCGCTGCGTCGTGCACGGGCGCAATTTCCGCGCGAAATCGCACGAGCGGTTCCCCAACTCACCGGGAAACAGGCCCAGGTCGCTCAGCGGGGTCGGATCACGCCAGTTTGGGTTTTATGGGCCACGGAAGTGGAAACAGGCGATTTCGGCACCCCGATTTGGGGGTTCGCCCACGAAGTTTGGCGCAGCGTCGTGCACGGGTGCAATTTTCGCGCGAAATCGCACGAGCGGGTCCTCAACTCACCGGGAAACCGGCCCAGGTCGCCCGGCGGGGTCGGATCACGCCAGTTTGGGTTTTATGGGCCACGGAAGTGGAAACAGGCGATTTCGGCACCCCGATTTGGGGGTTCGGTCACGAAGTTTGGCGCTGCGTCGTGCACGGGCGCAATTTCCGCGCGAAATCGCACGAGCGGTTCCCCAACTCACCGGGCAACAGGCCCAGGTCGCCCGGCGGGGTCGGATCACGCCAGTTTGGGTTTTATGGGCCACGGAAGTGGAAACAGGCGATTTCGGCACCCCGATTTGTTGGTTCGCCCACGAAGTTTGGCGCAGCGTCGTGCACGGGCGCAATTTCCGCGCGAAATCGCACGAGCGGGTCCCCAACTCACCGAGCAACAGGTCCAGGTCGCCCGACGGGGTCGGATCACGCCAGTTTGGGTTTTATGGGCCACGGAAGTGGAAACAGGCGATTTCGGCACCCCGATTTGGGGGTTCGCCAACGAAGTTTGGCGCTGCGTCGTGCACGGGCGCAATTTCCGCGCGAAATCGCACGAGCGGGTCCCCAACTCACCGGGCAACAGGCCCAGGTCGCCCAGCGGGGTCGGATCACGCCAGTTTGGGTTTTATGGGCCACGAAAGTTGAAACAGGCGATTTCGGCACCCCGATTAGGGGGTTCGCCCACGAAGTTTGGCGCAGCGTCGTGCACGGGCGCAATTTCCGCGTGAAATCGCACGAGCGGGTCCCCAACTCACCGGGCAACAGGTCCAGGTCGCCCGGCGGGGTCGGATCACCCCAGTTTGGGTTTTATGGGCCACGGAAGTGGAAACAGGCGATTTCGGCACCCCGATTTGGGGGTTCGCCCACGAAGTTTGGCGCTGCGTCGTGTACGGGCAGAATTTCCGCGCGAAATCGCACGAGCGGGTCCCCAACTCACTGGGCAACAGGCCCAGGTCGCCCGGCGCGGTCGGATCACGCCAGTTTGGGTTTTATGGGCCACGAAAGTGGAAACAGGTGATTTCGGCACCCCGATTTGGGGGTTCACCCACGAAGTTTGGCGCTGCGTCGTGCACGAGCGCAATTTCCGCGCAAAATCGCACGAGCGGGTCCCCAACTCACTGAGCAACAGGCCCAGGTCACCCGGCGGGGTCGGATCATGCCAGTTTGGGTTTTATGGGCCACGGAAGTTGAAACAGGCGATTTCGGCACCCCGATTTGGGGGTTCGCCCACGAAGTTTGGCGCTGCGTCGTGCACGGGCGTAATTTCCACGCGAAATCGCACGAGCGGGTCCCCAACTCAACGGGCAATAGGCCCAGGTCGCCCGGCGGGGTCGGATCACGCCATTTTGGGTTTTATGGGCCACGGAAGTTGAAACAGGCGATTTCTGCACCCCGATTTGGGGGTTCGCCCACGAAGTTTGGTGCTGCGTTGTGCACGGGTGCAATTTCCGCGCGAAATCGCACGAGCGGGTCCCCAACTCACCGGGCAACAGGCCCAGGTCACCCGGCGGGGTCGGATCACCCCAGTTTAGATTTTATGGCCCACGGAAGTGGGAACAGGCGATTTCGGCACCACGATTTGGGGGTTCGCCCACGAAGTTTGGCGCTGCGTCGTGCATGGGCGGAATTTCCGCGCGAAATCGCACGAGCGGGTCCCCAACTCACCAGGCAACAGGCCCAGGTCTCCCGGCGGGGTCAGATCACGGCAGTTTGGGTTTTATGGGCCACGGAAGTTGAAACAGGCGATTTCGGCACCCCAATTTGGGGGTTCGCACACGAAGTTTGGCGCTGCGTCGTGCACGGGGGGAATTTCCGCGCGAAATCGCACGAGCGGGTCCCCAACTCACCGGGAAACAGGCCCAGGTCGCCCGGCGGGGTCGGATCACCCCAGTTTGGGTTTTATGGGCCACGGAAGTGGAAACAGGCGATTTCGGCACCCCGATTTGGGGGTTCGCCCACGAAGTTTGGCGCTGCGTCGTGCACGGGGGGAATTTCTGCGCGAAATCGCACGAGCGGGTCCCCAACTCACCGGGCAACAAGCAGGTCGCCCGGCGGGGTCGGATCACGCCAATTTGGGTTTTATGGGCCACGTAAGTGGAAACAGGCGATTTCGGCACCCCGATTTGGGGGTTCGCCCACGAAGTTTGGCATTGCGTCGTGCACGGGCGCAATTTCCGCGCGAAATCGCACGAGCGAGTCCCCAACTCACCGGGCAACAGGCCCAGGTCGCCCGGCGGGGTCGGATCACGCCAGTTTGGGTTTTATGGGCCACGGAAGTTGAAACAGGCGATTTCAGCACCCCGATTTGGGGGTTCGCCCACGAAGTTTGGCGCTGCGTCGTGCACGGGCGCAATTTCCGCGCGAAATCGTACGAGCAGGTCCCCAACTCACCAGGCAACAGGCCCAGGTCTCCCGGCGGGGTCGGATCACGCCAGTTTGGGTTTTATGGGCCACGGAAGTTGAAACAGGCGATTTCGGCACCCCGATTTGGGGGTTCGCCCACGAAGTTTTGCGCTGCGTCGTGCACGGGGGCAATTTCCCGCGCGAAATCGCACGAGCGGGTCCCCAACTCACCGGGCAACAGGCCCAGGTTGGCCGGCGGGGTCGGATCACGCCAGTTTGGGTTTTATGGGCCTCAGAAGTGGAAACAGGCGATTTCGACACCCCGATTTGGAGGTTCGCCCACGAAGTTTGGCGCTGCGTCATTCACGGGCGCAATTTCCGCGCGAAATCGCATGAGCGGGTCCCCAACTCACCGGGCAACAGGCCCAGGTCGCTCGGCGGGGTCGAATCACGCCAGTTTGGGTTTTATGGGCCACGGAAGTTAAAACAGGCGATTTCGGCACCCCGATTTGGGGGATCGCCCAGGAAGTTTGGCGCTGCGTCGTGCACGGGCGCAATTTCCGTGCGAAATTGCACGAGCGGGTCCCCAACTCACCGGGCCACAGGCCCAGGTCGCCCGGCGGGGTCGAATCACGCTAGCTTGGGTTTTATGGGCCACGGAAGTTGAAACAAGCGATTTCGGCACCCCGATTTGGGGGTTCGCCCACGAAGTTTGGCGCTGCGTCGTGCAGGGGCGCAATTTTCGCGCGAAATCGCACGAGCGGGTCCCCAACTCACCGGGCAACAGGCCCAGGTCCCCGGCGGGGTCGGATCACGCCAGTTTGGGTTTTATGGGCCACGGAAGTGGAAACAGGCGATTTCGGCACCCCGATTTGGGGTTTCGCCCACGAAGTTTGGCGCTGCGTCGTGTACGGGCAGAATTTCTCCGCGCGAAATCGCACGAGCGGGTCCCCAACTCACTGGGCAACAGGCCCAGGTCACCCAGCGGGGTCGGATCACGCCAGTTTGGGTTTTATGGGCCACGAAAATTGAAACAGGCGATTTCGGCACCCCGATTTGGGGGTTCACCCACGAAGTTTGGCGCAGCGTCGTGCACGGGCGCAATTTCCGCACGAAATCGCACGAGCGGGTCCCCAACTCACCGGGAAACAGGCCCAGGTCGCCCGGCGGGGTCGGATCACCCCAGTTTGGGTTTTATGCGCCACGGAAGTGGAAACAGGCGATTTCGGCACCCCGATTTGGGGGTTCGCCCACAAAGTTGGGCGCTGCGTCGTGTACGGGCGCAATTTCCGCGCGAAATTGCACGAGCGGGTCCCAAACTCACCGGGCAACAGGCCTAGGTCGCCCGGCGGGGTCGGACCATGCCAGTTTGGGTTTTATGGGCCACAGAAGTGGACACAAGCGATTTCGGCACCCCGATTTGGGGGTTCTCCCACAAAGTTTGGCGCTGCGTCGTGCACGGGCGCAATTTCCGCGCGAAATCGCACGAACGGGTCCCCAACTCACCGGGCAACAGGCCGAGGTGGACCGGCGGGGTCGGATCACGCCAGTTTGGGTTTTATGGGCCACGGAAGTGGAAACAGGCGATTTCGGCACCCCGATTTGGGGGTTCGCCCACGAAGTTTGGCGCTGCGTCGTGCACGGGCGCAATTTCCCGCGCGAAATCGCACGAGCGGTTCCCCAACTCACCGGGCAACAGGCCCAGGTTGCTCGGCGGGGTCGGATCACGCCAGTTTGGGTTTTATGGGCCACGGAAGTGGAAACAGGCGATTTCGGCACCCCGATTTGGGGGTTCGCCCACGAAGTTTGGCGCAGCGTCGTGCACGGGCGCAATTTCCGCGCGAAATCGCACGAGCGGGTCCCCAACTCACCGGGCAACAGGCCCAGGTCGCCCGGCGGGGTCGGATCACGCCAGTTTGGGTTTTATGGGCCACGGAAGTGGAAACAGCGATTTCGGCACCCCGATTTGGGGGTTCGCCCACGAAGTTTGGCGCTGCGTCGTGCACAGGGCGCAATTTCCGCGCGAAACCGCACGAGCGGGTCCCCAACTCACCGGGCAACAGGCCCAGGTCGCCCAGCGGGGTCGGATCACGCCAGTTTGGGTTTATGGGCCACGAAAGTTGAAACAGGCGATTTCGGCACCCCGATTTGGGGGTTCGCCCACGAAGTTTGGCGCAGCGTCGTGCACGGGCGCAATTTCCGCGCGAAATTGCACGAGCGGGTCCCCAACTCACCGGGCAACAGGCCCAGGTCACCCGGCGGGGTCGGATCACCCCAGTTTGGGTTTTATGGGCCACGGAAGTGGAAACAGGCGATTTCGGCACCCCGATTTGGGGGTTCGCCCACGAAGTTTGGCGCTGCGTCGTGTACGGGCAGAATTTCCGCGCGAAATCGCACGAGCGGGTCCCCAACTCACTGGGCAACAGGCCCAGGTCGCCCGGCGCGGTCGGATCACGCCAGTTTGGGTTTTATGGGCCACGAAAGTGGAAACAGGCGATTTCGGCACCCCGATTTGGGGGTTCACCCACGAAGTTTGGCGCTGCGTCGTGCACGAGCGCAATTTCCGCGCAAAATCGCACGAGCGGGTCCCCAACTCACCGAGCAACAGGCCCAGGTCACCCGGCGGGGTCGGATCACGCCAGTTTGGGTTTTATGGGCCACGGAAGTTGAAACAGGCGATTTCGGCACCCCGATTTGGGGGTTCGCCCACGAAGTTTGGCGCTGCGTCGTGCACGGCGAAATTTCCACGCGAAATCGCACGAGCGGGTCCCCAACTCAACGGGCAATAGGCCCAGGTCGCCCGGCGGGGTCGGATCACGCCATTTTGGGTTTTATGGGCCACGAAAGTTGAAACAGGCGATTTCTGCACCCCGATTTGGGGGTTCGCCCACGAAGTTTGGCGCTGCGTCGTGCACGGGCGCAATTTCCGCGCGAAATCGCACGAGCGGGTCCCCAACTCACCGGGCAATAGGCCCAGGTCGCCCGGCGGGGTCAGATCACCCCAGTTTAGGTTTTATGGCCCACGGAAGTGGGAACAGGCGATTTCAGCACCACGATTTGGGGGTTCGCCCACGAAGTTTGGCGCTGCGTCGTGCATGGGCGGAATTTCCGCGCGAAATCGCACGAGCGGGTCCCCAACTCACCAGGCAACAGGCCCAGGTCTCCCGGCGGGGTCAGATCACGGCAGTTTGGGTTTTATGGGCCACGGAAGTTGAAATAGGCGATTTCGGCACCCTAATTTGGGGGTTCGCACACGAAGTTTGGCGCTGCGTCGTGCACGGGGGGAATTTCCGCGCGAAATCGCACGAGCGGGTCCCCAACTCACCGGGAAACAGGCCCAGGTCGCCCGGCGGGGTCGGATCACCCCAGTTTGGGTTTTATGGGCCACGGAAGTGGAAACAGGCGATTTCGGCGCCCCGATTTGGGGGTTCGCCCACGAAGTTTGGCGCTGCGTCGTGCACGGGGGGAATTTCTGCGCGAAATCGCACGAGCGGGTCCCCAACTCACCGGGCAACAAGCAGGTCGCCCGGCGGGGTCGGATCACGCCAATTTGGGTTTTATGGGCCACGTAAGTGGAAACAGGCGATTTCGGCACCCCGATTTGGGGGTTCGCCCACGAAGTTTGGCATTGCGTCGTGCACGGGCGCAATTTCCGCGCGAAATCGCACGAGCGGGTCCCCAACTCACCAGGCAACAGGCCGAGGTCGCCCGGCGGGGTCGGATCACGCCAGTTTGGGTTTTATGGGCCACGGAAGTTGAAACAGGCGATTTCGGCACCCCGATTTGGGGGTTCGCCCACGAAGTTTGGCGCTGTGTCGTGCACGGGCGCAATTTCCGCGCGAAATTGCACGAGCGGGTCCCCAACTCACCGGGCAACAGGCCCAGGTCGCTCAGCGGGGTCGGATCACGCCAGTTTGGGTTTTATGGGCCACGGAAGTTGAAATAGGCGATTTCAGCACCCCGATTTGGGGGTTCGCCCACGAAGTTTGGCGCTGTGTCGTGCACGGGCGCAATTTCCGCGCGAAATCGCACGAGCGGGTCCCCAACTCACCGGGCAACAAGCCCAGGTTGGCCGGCGGGGTCGGATCACGCCAGTTTGGGTTTTATGGGCCTCAGAAGTGGAAACAGGCGATTTCGACACCCCGATTTGGGGGTTCGCCCACGAAGTTTGGCGCTGCGTCATGCACGGGCGCAATTTCCGCGCGAAATCGCATGAGCGGGTCCCCAACTCACCGGGCAACAGGCCCAGGTCGCTCGGCGGGGTCGAATCACGCCAGTTTGGGTTTTATGGGCCACGGAAGTTAAAACAGGCGATTTCGGCACCCCGATTTGGGGGATCGCCCACGAAGTTTGGCGCTGCGTCGTGCACGGGCGCAATTTCCGTGCGAAATTGCACGAGCGGGTCCCTAACTAACCGGGCCACAGGCCCAGGTCGCCCGGCGGGGTCGAATCACGCTAGCTTGGGTTTTATGGGCCACGGAAGTTGAAACAGGCGATTTCGGCACCTCGATTTGGGGGTTCGCCCACGAAGTTTGGCGCTGCGTCGTGCACGGGCGCAATTTCCGCGCGAAATCGCACGAGCGGGTCCCCAACTCACCGGGCAACAGGCCCAGGTCCCCGGGTGGGTCGGATCACGCCTAGTTTGGGTTTTATGGGCCACGGAAGTGGAAACAGGCGATTTCGGCACCCCGATTTGGGGGTTTGCCCACGAAGTTTGGCGCTGCGTCGTGCACGGGCGCAATTTCCGCGCGAAATCGCACGAGCGGGTCCCCAACTCACCGGGCAACAGGCCCAGGTCACCCGACGGGGTCGGATCACGCCAGTTTGGGTTTTATGGGCCACGAAAGTGGAAACAGGCGATTTTTGCACCCCGATTTGGGGGTTCGCCCACGAAGTTTGGCGCTGCATCGTGCATGGGTGCAATTTCCGCGCGAAATCGCACGAGCGGTTCCCCAACTCACCGGGCAACAGGCCCTGGTCGCCCGGCGGGGTCGGATCACGCCAGTTTGGGTTTTATGTGCCACGGAAGTGGAAACAGGCGATTTCGGCACCCCGATTTGGGGGTTCGCCCACGAAGTTTGGCGCTGCGTCGTGCACGGGCGCAATTTCCGCGCGAAATCGCACGAGCGGGTCCCCAACTCACCGGGCATAGGCCCAGGTCGCCCGGCGGGGTCGGAGCACGCCAGTTTGGGTTTTATGGGCCACGGAAGTGGAAACAGGCGATTTCGGCACCCCGATTTTGGGGTTCGCCCACGAAGTTTGGCATTGCGTCGTGCACGGGCGCAATTTCCCGCGCAAAATCGCACGAGCGGGTCCCACACTCACCGGGCAACAGGCCCAGGTCGCCCGGCGGGGTCGGATCACGCCAGTTTGGGTTTTATGGGCCACGGAAGTTGAAACAGGCGATTTCGGCACCCCGATTTGGGGGTTCGCCCACGAAGTTTGGCGCTGTGTCGTGCACAGGGCGCAATTTCTGCGCGAAATCGCACGAGCGGGTCCCCAACTTACCGGGCAACAGGCCCAGGTCTCCCGGAGGGGTCGGATCACGCCAGTTTGGGTTTTATGGGCCACGGAAGTTGAAACAGGCGATTTCGGCACCCTGATTTGGGGGTTCGCCCATGAAGTTTGGCGCTGCGTCGTGCACCGGCGCAATTTCCGCGCGAAATCGCACGAGCGGGTCCCCAACTCACCGAGCAACAGGCCCAGGTCACCCGGCGCGGTCGGATCACCCCAGTTTGGGTTTTATGGGCCACGGAAGGGGGAACAGGCGATTTCGGCACCCCGATTTGGGGGTTCGCCCACGAAGTTTGGCGCTGCGTCGTGCACGGGCGCAATTTCCGCGCGAAATTGCACGAGCGGGTCCCCAACTCACCGAGCAACAGGCCCAGGTCGCCCGGCGGGGTCGGATCACGCCAGTTTGGGTTTTATGGGCCTCAGAAGTGGAAACAGGCGATTTCGGCACCCCGATTTAGGGGTTCGCCCACGAAGTTTGGCGCTGCGTCGTGCACGGGCGCAATTTCCGCGCAAAATCGCACGAGCGGGTCCCCGACTCACCGGGCAACAGGCCCAGGTCACTCGGCGGGGTAGGATCACGCCAGTTTGGGTTTTATGGGCCTCGGAAGTGGAAACAGGCGATTTCAGCACCCCGATTTGGGGGTTCGCCCACGAAGTTTGGCGCTGCGTCGTGCACGGGCGCAATTTCCGCGCGAAATCGCACGAGCGGGTCCCCAACTCACCGGGCAACAGGCCCAGGTCGCCCGGCGGGGTCGGATCATGCCAGTTTGGGTTTTATGGGCCACGGAAGTGGAAACAGGCGATTTCGGCACCCCGATTTGGGGGTTCGCCCACGAAGTTTGGCATTGCGTCGTGCACGGGCGCAATTTCCGCGCGAAATCGCACGAGCAAGTCCCCAACTCACCAGGCAACAGGCCCAGGTCGCCCGGCTGGGTCGGATTACGCCAGTTTGGGTTTTATGGGCCACGGAAGTTGAAACAGGCGATTTCGGCACCCCGATTTGGGGGTTCGCCCACGAAGTTTGGCGCTGCGTCGTGCACGGGCGCAATTTCCGCGCGAAATCGCACGAGCGGGTCCCCAACTCACCGGGCAACAGGCTCAGGTCGCTCGGCGGGGTCGGATCACGCCAGTTTGGGTTTTATGGGCCACGGAAGTTGAAACAGGCGATTTCGGCACCCCGATTTGGGGGTTCGCCCACGAAGTTTGGCGCTGCGTCGTGCACGGGGGCAATTTCCGCGCGAAATCGCACGAGCGGGTCCCCAACTCACCGGGCAACAGGCCCAGGTCACCCGGCGGCGTCGGATCACCCCAGTTTGGGTTTTATGGGCCACGGAAGTGGAAACAGGCGATTTCGACACCCCGATTTGGGGGTTCGCCCACGAAGTTTGGCGCTGCGTCGTGCACGAGCGCAATTTCTGCTCGAAATCGCACGAGCGGGTCCCCAACTCACCGGGCAACAGGCCCAGGTCGCCCGGCGGGGTCGGATCATGCCAGTTTTGGTTTTATGGGCCTCGGAAGTGGAAACAGGCGATTTCGGCACCCTGATTTAGGGGTTCGCCCACGAAGTTTGGCGATGCGTCGTGCACGGGCGCAATTTCCGCTCAAAATAGCACGAGCGGGTCCCCAACTCACCGGGCAATAGGCCTAGGTGACTTGGCGGGGTAGGATCACGCCAGTTTGGGTTTTATGGGCCTCAGAAGTGGAAACAGGCGATTTCAGCACCCCGATTTGGGGGTTCGCCCACGAAGTTTGGCGCTGCGTCGTGCACGGGCGCAATTTCCGCGCGAAATCGCACGAGCGGGTCCCCAACTCACCGGGAAACAGGCCCAGGTCGCCCGGCGGGGTTGGATCATGCCAGTTTGGGTTTTATGGGCCACGGAAGTGGAAACAGGCGATTTCGGCACCCCGATTTGGGGGTTCGCCCACGAAGTTTGGCATTGCATCGTGCACGGGCGCAATTTCCGCGCGAAATCGCACGAGCAAGTCCCCAAGTCACCAGGCAACAGGCCTAGGTCGCCCGGCGGGGTCGGATTACGCTAGTTTAGGTTTTATGGGCCACGGAAGTTGAAACAGGCGATTTCGGCACCCCGATTTGGGGGTTCGCCCACGAAGTTTGGCGCTGCGTCGTGCACGGGCGCAATTTCCGCGCGAAATCGCACGAGCGGGTCCCCAACTCACCGGGCAACAGGCTCAGGTCGCTCGGCAGGGTCGGATCACGCCAGTTTGGGTTTTATGGGCCACGGAAGTTGAAACAGGCGATTTCGGCACCCCGATTTGGGGGTTCGCCCACGAAGTTTGGCGCTGCGTCGTGCACGGGCGCAATTTCCGCGCGAAATCGCACAAGCGGGTCCCACACTCACCGGGCAACAGGCCCAGGTCGCCCGACGGGGTCGGATCACGCCAGTTTGGGTTTTATGGGCCACGGAAGTGGAAACAGGCGATTTCGGCACCCCGATTTGGGGGTTCGCCTACGAAGTTTGGCGCTGCGTCGTGCACGGGCGCAATTTCCGCGCGAAATCGCACGAGCGGGTCCCCAACTCACCGGGCAACAGGCCCAGGTCGCCCAGCGGGGT
This sequence comes from Solanum rostratum, assembly GCA_029948455.1. Taxonomy (NCBI): domain Eukaryota; kingdom Viridiplantae; phylum Streptophyta; class Magnoliopsida; order Solanales; family Solanaceae; genus Solanum; species Solanum rostratum. Next base: position 168,822 of record CM057045.1, read on the forward strand.
CGGATCACGCCAGTTTGGGTTTTATGGGCCACGGAAGTGGAAACAGGCGATTTCGGCACCCCGATTTGGGGGTTCGCCCACGAAGTTTGGCGCTGCGTCGTGCACGGGCGCAATTTCCGCGCGAAATCGCACGAGCGGGTCCCCAACTCACCGGGCAACAGGCCCAGGTCGCCCGGCGGGGTCGGATCACGCCAGTTTGGGTTTTATGGGCCACGGAAGTTGAAACAGGCGATTTCGGCACCCCGATTTGGGGGTTCGCCCACGAAGTTTGGCGCTGCGTCGTGCACGGGCGCAATTTCCGCGCGAAATCGCACGGGCGTGTCCCCAACTCACCGGGCAACAGGCCCAGGTCGCCCGGCGGGGTCGGATCACGCCAGTTTGGGTTTTATGGGCGACGGAACTTGAAACAGGCGATTTCGGCACCCCGATTTGGGGGTTCGCCCACGAAGTTTGGCGCTGCGTCGTGCACGGGCGCAATTTCCGAGCGAAATCGCACGGGCGTGTCCCCAACTCACCGGGCAACAGGCCCAGGTCGCCCGGCGGGGTCGGATCACGCCAGTTTGGGTTTTATGGGCGACGGAACTTGAAACAGGCGATTTCGGCACCCCGATTTGGGGGTTCGCCCACGAAATTTGGCGCTGCGTCGTGCACGGGCGCAATTTCCGCGCGAAATCGCACGAGCGGGTCCCCAACTCACCGGGCAACAGGCCCAGGTCGCCCGGCGGGGTCGGATCACGCCAGTTTGGGTTTTATGGGCCACGGAAGTGGAAACAGGCGATTTCGGCACCCCGATTTGGGGTTCGCCCACGAAGTTTGGCGCTGCGTCGTGCACAGGCGCAATTTCCGCGCGAAATCGCACGGGCGTGTCCCCAACTCACCGGGCAACAGGCCCAGGTCGCCCGGCGTGGTCGGATCACGCCAGTTTGGGTTTTATGGGCCACGGAAGTGGAAACAGGCGATTTCGGCACCCCGATTTGGGGGTTCGCCCACGAAGTTTGGCGCTGCGTCGTGCACGGGCGCAATTTCCGAGCGAAATCGCACGAGTGGGTCCCCAACTCACCGGGCAACAGGCCCAGGTCGCCCGGCGGGGTCGGATCACCCCAGTTTGGGTTTTATGGGCCACGGAAGTGGAAACAGGCGATTTCGGCACCCCGATTTTGGGGTTCGCCCACGAAGTTTGGCATTGCGTCGTGCACGGGCGCAATTTCCGCGCGAAATCGCACAAGCGGGTCCCACACTCACCGGGCAACAGGCCCAGGTCGCCCGGCGGGGTCGGATCACCCCAGTTTGGGTTTTATGGGCCACGGAAGTGGAAACAGGCGATTTCGGCACCCCGATTTGGGGGTTCGCCCGCGAAGTTTGGCGCTGCGTCGTGCACGGGCGCAATTTCCGCGCGAAATCGCACGAGCGGGTCCCCAACTCACCGGGCAACAGGCCCAGGTCGCCCGGCGGGGTCGGATCACGCCAGTTTGGGTTTTATGGGCCACGGAAGTTGAAACAGGCGATTTCGGCACCCCGATTTGGGGGTTCGCCCACGAAGTTTGGCGCTGCGTCGTGCACGGGCGCAATTTCCGCGCGAAATCGCACGGGCGTGTCCCCAACTCACCGGGCAACAGGCCAAGGTCGCCCGGCGGGGTCGGATCACGCCAGTTTGGGTTTATGGGCGACGGAACTTGAAACAGGCGATTTCGGCACCCCGATTTGGGGGTTCGCCCACGAAGTTTGGCGCTGCGTCGTGCACGGGCGCAATTTCCGCGCGAAATCGCACGAGTGGGTCCCCAACTCACCGGGCAACAGGCCCAGGTCGCCCGGCGGGGTCGGATCACCCCAGTTTGGGTTTTATGGGCGACGGAAGTGGGAACAGGCGATTTCGGCACCACGATTTGGGGGTTCGCCCATGAAGTTTGGCGCTGCGTCGTGCACGGGCGCAATTTTCGCGCGAAATCGCACGAGCGGGTCCCCAACTCACCGGGAAACAGGCCCAGATCGCCCGGCGGGGTCGGATCACGCCAGTTTGGGTTTTATGGGCCACGGAAGTGGAAACAGGCGATTTCGGCACCCCAATTTGGGGGTTCACCCACGAAGATTGGCGCTGCGTCGTGCACGGGCTCAATTTCCGCGCGAAATCGCACGAGCGGGTCCCCAACTCACCGGGAAATAGGCCCCGGTCACCCGCCGGGGTCGGATCACCCCAGTTTGGGTTTTATGGGCCACGGAAGTGGAAACAGGCGATTTCGGCACCTCGATTTGGGGGATCGCCCACGAAGTTTGGCGCTGCGTCGTGCACGGGCGCAATTTCCACGCGAAATCGCACGAGCGGGTCCCCAACTCACCGGGCAACAGGCCCAGGTCGCCCGGCAGGGTCGGATCATGCCAGTTTGGGTTTTATGGGCCACGGAAGTTGATACAGGCGATTTCGGCACCCCGATTTGGGGGTTCGCCCACGAAGTTTGGCGTTGCGTCGTGCACGGGTGCAATTTCCACGCGAAATCGCATGAGCGGGTCCCCAACTCACCAGGCAACAGGCCCAGGTCGCCCGGCGGGGTCAGATCACCCCAGTTTGGGTTTTATGGGCCACGGAAGTGGAAACAGGCGATTTCGGCACCTCGATTTGGGGGTTCGCCCACGAAGTTTGGCGCTGCGTCGTGCACGGGAGCAATTTCCGCGCGAAATCACACGAGCGGGTCCCCAACTCACCGGGCAACATGCCCAGGTCGCCCGACGGGGTCGGATCACGCCAGTTTGGGTTTTATGGGCCACGGAAGTGGAAACAGGCGATTTCGGCACCCCGATTTGGGGTTCGCCCACGAAGTTTGGCATTGCGTCGTGCACGGGCGCAATTTCCGCGCGAAATCGCACAAGCGGTTCCCACACTCACCGGGCAACAGGCCCAGGTCGCCCGGCGGGGTCGGATCACCCCAGTTTGGGTTTTATGGGCCACGGAAGTGGAAACAGGCGATTTCGGCACCCCGATTTGGGGGTTCGCCCACGAAGTTTGGCGCTGCGTCGTGCACGGGCGCAATTTCCGCGCGAAATCGCACGAGCGGGTCCCCAACTCACCGGGCAACAGGCCCAGGTCGCCCGGCGGGGTCGGATCACGCCAGTTTGGGTTTTATGGGCCACGGAAGTTGAAACAGGCGATTTCGGCACCCCGATTTGGGGGTTCGCCCACGAAGTTTGGCGCTGCGTCGTGCACGGGCGCAATTTCCGCGCGAAATCGCACGGGCGTGTCCCCAACTCACCGGGCAACAGGCCCAGGTCGCCCGGCGGGGTCGGATCACGCCAGTTTGGGTTTTATGGGCGACGGAACTTGAAACAGGCGATTTCGGCACCCCGATTTGGGGGTTCGCCCACGAAGTTTGGCGCTGCGTCGTGCACGGGCGCAATTTCCGCGCGAAATCGCACGAGTGGGTCCCCAACTCACCGGGCAACAGGCCCAGGTCGCCCGGCGGGGTCGGATCACCCCAGTTTGGGTTTATGGGCGACGGAAGTGGGAACAGGCGATTTCGGCACCACGATTTGGGGGTTCGCCCATGAAGTTTGGCGCTGCGTCGTGCACGGGCGCAATTTTCGCGCGAAATCGCACGAGCGGGTCCCCAACTCACCGGGAAACAGGCCCAGATCGCCCGGCGGGGTCGGATCACGCCAGTTTGGGTTTTATGGGCCACGGAAGTGGAAACAGGCGATTTCAGCACCCCAATTTGGGGGTTCACCCACGAAGATTGGCGCTGCGTCGTGCACGGGCTCAATTTCCGCGCGAAATCGCACGAGCGGGTCCCCAACTCACCGGGCAATAGGCCCCGGTCACCCGCCGGGGTCGGATCACCCCAGTTTGGGTTTTATGGGCCACGGAAGTGGAAACAGGCGATTTCGGCACCTCGATTTGGGGGATCGCCCACGAAGTTTGGCGCTGCGTCGTGCACGGGCGCAATTTCCACGCGAAATCGCACGAGCGGGTCCCCAACTCACCGGGCAACAGGCCCAGGTCGCCCGGCAGGGTCGGATCATGCCAGTTTGGGTTTTATGGGCCACGGAAGTTGATACAGGCGATTTCGGCACCCCGATTTGGGGGTTCGCCCACGAAGTTTGGCGTTGCGTCGTGCACGGGTGCAATTTCCACGCGAAATCGCATGAGCGGGTCCCCAACTCACCAGGCAACAGGCCCAGGTCGCCCGGCGGGGTCAGATCACCCCAGTTTGGGTTTTATGGGCCACGGAAGTGGAAACAGGCGATTTCGGCACCTCGATTTGGGGGTTCGCCCACGAAGTTTGGCGCTGCGTCGTGCACGGGAGCAATTTCCGCGCGAAATCACACGAGCGGGTCCCCAACTCACCGGGCAACATGCCAGGTCGCCCGACGGGGTCGGATCACGCCAGTTTGGGTTTTATGGGCCACGGAAGTGGAAACAGGCGATTTCGGCACCCCGATTTGGGGGTTCGCCCACGAAGTTTGGCGCTGCGTCGTGCACGGGCGCAATTTCCGCGCGAAATCGCACGAGCCGGTCCCTACTCACCGGGTAAACGGACCAGGTCGCCCGGCGGGGTCGGATCACCCCAGTTTGGGTTTTATGGGCCACGGAAGTGGAAACAGGCGATTTCGGCACCCCGATTTGGGGGTTCACCCACTAAGTTTGGCATTGCGTCGTGCACGGGCGCAATTTCCGCGCGAAATCGCACGAGCGGGTCCCACACTCACCGGGCAATAGACCCAGGTCGCCCGACGGGGTCGGATCACGCCATTTTGGGTTTTATGGGCCACGGAAGTTGAAATAGGCGATTTCGGCACCCCGATTTGGGGTTCGCCCACGAAGTTTGGCGCTGCGTCGTGCAACGGGCGCAATTTCTGCGCGAAATCACACGAGCGGGTCCCCAACTCACCGGGCAACAGGCCCAGGTCGCCCGGCGGGGTCGGATCACGCCAGTTTGGGTTTTATGGGCCTCGGAAGTGGAAACAGGCGATTTCGGCACCCCGATTTGGGGGTTCGCCCACGATGTTTGGCGCTGCGTCGTGCACGGGCGCAATTTCTGCGCGAAATCGCACGAGGGGTCCCCAAGTCACCGGGCAACAGGCCCAGGTCGCCCGGCGGGGTCGGATCACGCCAGTTTGGGTTTTATGGGCCACGGAAGTGGAAACAGGCGATTTCGGCACCCCGATTTGGGGGTTCGCCCACGAAGTTTGGCGCTGCGTCGTTCACGGGCGCAATTTCCGCGCGAAATCGCACGAGCGGGTCCCCAACACACCGGGAAACAGGCCCAGGTTGCCCGGCGGGGTCGGATCACCCCAGTTTGGGTTTTATGGGCCACGAAAGTTGGAACAGGCGATTTCGGCACCACGATTTGGGGGTTCGCCCACGAAGTTTGGCGCTGCGTCATGCACGGCCGCAATTTCCGCGCGAAATCGCACGAGCCGGTCCCCAACTCACCAGGCAACAGGCCCAGGTCGCCCGGCGGGGTCGGATCACCCCAGTTTGGGTTTTATGGGCCACGGAAGTGGAAACAGGCGATTTCAGCACCCCGATTTGGGGGTTCGCCCACGAAGTTTGGCGCTGCATCGTGCACGGGCGCAATTTCCACGCGAAATCGCACGAGCGGGTCCCCAACTCACCGGGCAATAGGCCCAGGTCACCCGGCGGGGTCGGATCACGCCAGTTTGGGTTTTATGGGCCACGGAAGTGGAAACAGGCGATTTCGGCACCCCGATTTGGGGGTTCACCCACGAAGTTTGGCATTGCGTCGTGCACGGGCGCAATTTCCGCGCGAAATCGCACGAGCGGGTCCCACACTCACCGGGCAACAGGCCCAGGTTGCCCGACGGGGTCGGATCACGCCAGTTTGGGTTTTATGGGCCACGGAAGTTGAAACAGGCGATTTCGGCACCCCGATTTGGGGGTTCGCCCACGAAGTTTGGCGCTGCGTCGTGCACGGGCGCAATTTCCACGTGAAATCGCACGAGCGGGTCCCAACTCACCGGGCAACAGGCCCAGGTCGCCCGGCGGGGTCGGATCACGCCAGTTTAGGTTTTATGGGCCACGGAAGTTGAAACAGGCGATTTCGGCACCCCGATTTGGGGGTTCGCCCACGAAGTTTAGCGCTGCGTCGTGCACGGGTGCAATTTCCGCGCGAAATCGCACGAGCGGGTCCCCAACTCACCGGGCAACAGGCCCAGGTCGCCCGGCGGGGTCAGATCACCCCAGTTTGGGTTTTATGGGCCACGGAAGTGGAAACAGGCGATTTCGGCACCTCGATTTGGGGGTTCGCCCACGAAGTTTGGCGCTGCGTCGTGCACGGGAGCAATTTCCGCGCGAAATCGCACGAGCGGGTCCACAACTCACCGGGCAACATGCCCAGGTCGCCCGACGGGGTCGGAGCACGCCAGTTTGGGTTTTATGGGCCACGGAAGTGGAAACAGGCGATTTCGGCACCCTGATTTGGGGGTTCGCCCACGAAGTTTGGCGCTGCGTCGTGCACGGGCGCAATTTCCGCGCGAAATCGCACGAGCCGGTCCCCAACTCACCGGGTAACAGGCCCAGGTCGCCCGGCGGGGTCGGATCACCCCAGTTTGGGTTTTATGGGCCACGGAAGTGGAAACAGGCGATTTCGGCACCCCGATTTGGGGGTTCGCCCACGAAGTTTGGCGCTGCGTCGTGCACGGGCGCAATTTCCGCGCGAAATCGCACGAGCTAGTCCCCAACTCACCAGGCAACAGGCCCAGGTCGCCCGGCGGGGTCGGATCACCCCAGTTTGGGTTTTATGGGCCACGGAAGTGGAAACAGGCGATTTCGGCACCCCGATTTGGGGTTCGCCCACGAAGTTTGGCGCTGCGTCGTGCACGGGCTTAATTTCTGCGCGAAATCACACGAGCGGGTCCCCAACTCACCGGGCAACAGGCCCAGGTCGCCCGGCGGGGTCGGATCACGCCAGTTTGGGTTTTATGGCCTCGGAAGTGGAAACAGGCGATTTCGGCACCCCGATTTGGGGGTTCGCCCACGAAGTTTGGCGCTGCATCGTGCACGGGCGCAATTTCCGCGCGAAATCGCATGAGCGGGTCCCCAACTCACCGGGCAACAGGCCTAGGTCGCCCGGCGGGGTCGGATCACGCCAGTTTGGGTTTTATGGGCCACGGAAGTGGAAACAGGCGATTTTGGCACCCCGATTTGGGGGTTCGCCCACGAAGTTTGGCATTGCGTCGTGCACGGGCGCAATTTCCACGCGAAATCGCACGAGCGGGTCCCACACTCACCGGGCAACAGACCCAGGTCGCCCGACGGGGTCGGATCACGCCAGTTTGGGTTTTATGGGCCACGGAAGTTGAAACAGGCGATTTCGGCACCCCGATTTGAGGGTTCGCACACGAAGTTTGGCGCTGCGTCGTGCACGGGCGCAATTTCCGCGCGAAATCGCACGAGCCGGTCCCCAACTCATCGGGCAACAGGTCCAGGTCACCCGGCGGGGTCGGATCCCGCCAGTTTGGGTTTTATGGGCCACGGAAGTGGAAACAGGCGATTTCGGCACCCCGATTTGGGGGTTCGCCCACGAAGTTTGGCATTGCATCGTGCACGGGCGCAATTTTCACGCGAAATCGCACGAGCGGGTCCCACACTCACCGGGCAACAGACCCAGGTCGCCCGACAGGGTCGGATCACGCCATTTTGGGTTTTATGGGCCACGGAAGTTGAAACAGGCAATTTCGGCACCCCGATTTGGGGGTTCGCCCACTAAGTTTGGCATTGCGTCGTGCACGGGCGCAATTTCCGCGCGAAATCGCACGAGCGGGTCCCACACTCACCGGGCAATAGACCCAGGTCGCCCGACGGGGTCGGATCACGCCATTTTGGGTTTTATGGGCCACGGAAGTTGAAACAGGCGATTTCGGCACCCCGATTTGGGGGTTCGCCCACGAAGTTTGGCGCTGCGTCGTGCACGGGCGCAATTTCCGCGCGAAATCGCACGAGCCGGTCCCCAACTCACCGGGCAACAGGCCCAGGTCACCTGGCGGGGTCGGATCACGCCAGTTTGGGTTTTATGGGCCACGGAAGTGGAAACAGGCGATTTCAGCACCCCAATTTGGCGGTTCACCCACGAAGTTTGGCGCTGCGTCGTGCACCGGCGCAATTTCCGCGCGAAATCGCACGAGCGGGTCCCCAACTCACTAAGCAACAGGCCCAGATTGCCCGGCGGGGTCGGATCACGCCAGTTTGGGTTTTATGGGCCACGGAAGTGGAAACAGGCAATTTCGGCACCCCGATTTGGGGGTTCGCCCACGAAGTTTAGCGCTGCGTCGTGCACGGGCGCAATTTCCGCGCGAAATCGCACGAGCGGGTCCCCAACTCACCGGGCAACAGGCCCAGGTTGCCCGGCGGGGTCGGATCATGCCAATTTGGGTTTTATGGGCCACGGAAGTTGATATAGGCGATTTCGGCACCTCGATTTGGGGGTTCGCCCACGAAGTTTGGCGCTGCGTCGTGCACGGGCGAAATTTCCGCGCGGAATCGCACGAGCGGGTCCCCAACTCACCGGGCAACAGGCCCAGGTCGCCCGGCGGGGTCGGATCACGCCAGTTTGGGTTTTATGGGCCACGGAAGTGGAAACAGGCGATTTCGGCACCCCGATTTGGGGGTTCGCCCACGAAGTTTGGCATTGCGTCGTGCACGGGCGCAATTTCCGCGCGAAATCGCACGAGCGGGTCCCACACTCACCGGGCAACAGGCCCAAGTTGCCCGACGGGGACGGATCACGCCAGTTTGGGTTTTATGGGCCACGGAAGTTGAAACAGGCGATTTCGGCACCCCGATTTGGGGGTTCGCCCACGAAGTTTGGCGCTGCGTCGTGTACGGGCGCAATTTCCGCGCGAAATCGCACGAGCCGGTCCCCAACTCACCGGGAAACAGGCCCAGGTCACCCGGCGGGGTCGGATCACGCCAGTTTGGGTTTTATGGGCCACGGAAGTGGAAACAGGCGATTTCGGCACCCCAATTTGGGGGTTCACCCACGAAGTTTGGCGCTGCGTCGTGCACCGGCGCAATTTCCGCGCGAAATCGCACGAGCGGGTCCCCAACTCACTAAGCAACAGGCCCAGATTGCCCGGCGGGGTCGGATCACGCCAGTTTGGGTTTTATGGGCCACGGAAGTGGAAACAGGCAATTTCGGCACCCCGATTTGGGGGTTCGCCCACGAAGTTTAGCGCTGCGTCGTGCACGGGCGCAATTTCCGCGCGAAATCGCACGAGCGGGTCCCCAACTCACCGGGCAACAGGCCCAGGTCGCCCGGCGGGGTCGGATCACCCCAGTTTGGGTTTTATGGGCCACGGAAGTGGAAACAGGCGATTTCGGCACCCCGATTTAGGGGTTCGCCCACGAAGTTTGGCGCTGCGTCGTGCACGGGCAATTTCCGCGCGAAATCGCACGAGCGGGTCCCCAACTCACCGGGCAACAGGCCCAGGTCGCCCGGCGGGGTCGGATCACGCCAGTTTGGGTTTTATGGGCCACGGAAGTGGAAACAGGCGATTTCGGCACCCCGATTTGGGGGTTCGCCCACGAAGTTTGGCATTGCGTCGTGCACGGGCGCAATTTCCACGCGAAATCGCACGAGCGGGTCCCACACTCACCGGGCAACAGGACCAGGTCGTCCGACGGGGTCGGATCACGCCAGTTTGGGTTTTATGGGCCACGGAAGTGGAAACAGGCGATTTCGGCACCCCGATTTGGGGGTTCACCCACGAAGTTTGGCATTGCGTCGTGCACGGGCGCAATTTCTGCGCGAAATCGCACGAGCGGGTCCCACACTCACCGGGCAACAGGCCCAGGTTGCCCGACGGGGACGGATCACGCCAGTTTGGGTTTTATGGGCCACGGAAGTTGAAACAGGCGATTTCGGCACCCCGATTTGGGGGTTCGCCCACGAAGTTTGGCGCTGCGTCGTGCACGGGCGCAATTTCCACGTGAAATCGCACGAGCGGGTCCCCAACTCACCGGGCAACAGGCCCAGGTCGCCCGGCGGGGTCGGATCACGCCAGTTTGGGTTTTATGGGCCACGGAAGTTGAAACAGGCGATTTCGGCACCCCGATTTGGGGGTTCGCCCACGAAGTTAGGCGCTGCGTCGTGCACGGGCGCAATTTCCGCGCGAAATCGCACGAGCGGGTCCCCAACTCACCGGGCAACAGGCCCAGGTCGCCCGGCGGGGTCGGATCACGCCAGTTTGGGTTTTATGGGCCACGGAAGTGGAAACAGGCGATTTCGGCACCCCGATTTGGGGGTTCGCCCACGAAGTTTGGCATTGCGTCGTGCACGGGCGCAATTTCCACGCGAAATCGCACGAGCGGGTCCCACACTCACCGGGCAACAGGACCAGGTCGCCCGACGGGGTCGGATCACGCCAGTTTGGGTTTTATGGGCCACGGAAGTGGAAACAGGCGATTTCGGCACCCCGATTTGGGGGTTCGCCCACGAAGTTTGGCATTGCGTCGTGCGCGGGCGCAATTTCCGCGCGAAATCGCACGAGTGGGTCCCACACTCACCGGGCAACAGGCCCAGGTTGCCCGACGGGGACGGATCACGCCAGTTTGGGTTTTATGGGCCACGGAAGTTGAAACAGGCGATTTCGGCACCCCGATTTGGGGGTTCGCCCACGAAGTTTGGCGCTGCGTCGTGCACGGGCGCAATTTCCGCGCGGAATCGCACGAGCGGGTCCCCAACTCACCGGGCAACAGGGCCAGGTCCCCCAGCGGGGTCGGATCACGCCAGTTTGGGTTTTATGGGCCACGGAAGTGGAAACAGGCGATTTCGGCACCCCGATTTGGGGGTTCGCCCACGAAGTTTGGCATTGCGTCGTGCACGGGCGCAATTTCCGCGCGAAATCGCACGAGCGGGTCCCACACTTACCGGGCAACAGGCCCAGGTTGCCCGACGGGGACGAATCACGCCAGTTTGGGTTTTATGGGCCACGGAAGTAGAAACAGGCGATTTCGGCACCCCGATTTGGGGGTTCGCCCACGAAGTTTGGCGCTGCGTCGTGCACGGGCGCAATTTCCACGGGAAATCGCACGAGCGGGTCCCCAACTCACCGGGCAACAGGCCCAGGTCACCCGGCGGGGTCGGATCACGCCAGTTTGGGTTTTATGGGCCACGAAAGTTGGAACAGGCGATTTTGGCACCACGATTTGGGGGTTCGCCCACGAAGTTTGGCGCTGCGTCGTGCACGGCCGCAATTTCCGCGCGAAATCGCACGAGCTAGTCCCCAACTCACCGGGCAACATGCCCAGGTCGCCCGACGGGGTCGGATCACGCCAGTTTGGGTTTTATGGGCCACGGAAGTAGAAACAGGCGATTTCGGCACCCCGATTTGGGGGTTCGCCCACGAAGTTTGGCGCTGCGTCGTGCACGGGCGCAATTTCCACGGGAAATCGCACGAGCGGGTCCCCAACTCACCGGGCAACAGGCCCAGGTCGCCCGGCGGGGTCGGATCACGCCAGTTTGGGTTTTATGGGCCACGAAAGTTGGAACAGGCGATTTTGGCACCACGATTTGGGGGTTCGCCCACGAAGTTTGGCGCTGCGTCGTGCACGGCCGCAATTTCCGCGCGAAATCGCACGAGCTAGTCCCCAACTCACCGGGCAACATGCCCAGGTCGCCCGACGGGGTCGGATCACCCCAGTTTGGGTTTTATGGGCCACGGAAGTTGAAACAGGCGATTTCAGCACCCCGATTTGGGGGTTCGCCCACGAAGTTTGGCGCTGCGTCGTGCACGGGCGCAATTTCCACGCGAAATCGCACGAGCGGGTCCCCAACTCACCGAGCAACAGGCCCAGGTCACCCGGCGGGGTCGGATCACGCCAGTTTTGGTTTTATGGGCCACGGAAGTGGAAACAGGCGATTTCGGCACCCCGATTTGGGGGTTCACCCACGAAGTTTGGCATTGCGTCGTGCGCGGGCGCAATTTCCGCGCAAAATCGCACGAGCGGGTCCCACACTCACCGGGCAACAGGCCCAGGTTGCCCGACGGGGACGGATCACGCCAGTTTGGGTTTTATGGGCCACGGAAGTTGAAACAGGCGATTTCGGCACCCCGATTTGGGGGTTCGCCCACGAAGTTTGGTGCTGGATCGTGCACGGGCGCAATTTCCACGTGAAATCGCACGAGCGGGTCCCCAACTCACCGGGAAACAGGCCCAGGTTGCCCGGCGGGGTCGGATCACGCCAGTTTGGGTTTTATGGGCCACGGAAGTTGAAACAGGCGATTTCAGCACCCCGATTTGGGGGTTCGCCCACGAAGTTAGGCGCTGCGTCGTGCACGGGCGCAATTTCCGCGCAAAATCGTACGAGCGGGTCCCCAACTCACCAGGCAATAGGCCCAGGTCACCCCGCGGGGTCAGATCACGCCAGTTTGGGTTTTATGGCCAAGGAAGTTGAAACAGGCGATTTCGGCACCCCGATTTGGGGGTTCGCCCACGAAGTTTGGCGCTGCGTCGTGCAGGGGCGCAATTTCCGCGCGAAATCGCACGAGCGGGTCCCCAACTCACCGGGCAACAGGCCCAGGTCGCCCGGCGGGGTCGGATCACGCCAGTTTGGGTTTTATGGGCCACGGAAGTGGAAACAGGCGATTTCGGCACCCCGATTTGGGGGTTCGCCCACGAAGTTTGGCATTGCGTCGTGCACGGGCGCAATTTCCACGCGAAATCGCACGAGCGGGTCCCACACTCACCGGGCAACAGGACCAGGTCGCCCGACGGGGTCGGATCACGCCAGTTTGGGTTTTATGGGCCACGGAAGTGGAAACAGGCGATTTCGGCACCCAGATTTGGGGGTTCGCCCACGAAGTTTGGCATTGCGTCGTGGCGCGGGCGCAATTTCCGCGCGAAATCGCACGAGCGGGTCCCACACTCACCGGGCAACAGGCCCAGGTTGCCCGATGGGGACGGATCACGCCAGTTTGGGTTTTATGGGCCACGGAAGTTGAAACAGGCGATTTCGGCACCCCGATTTGGGGGTTCGCCCACGAAGTTTGGCGCTGCGTCGTGCACGGGCGCAATTTCCGCGCGGAATCGCACGAGCGGGTCCCCAACTCACCGGGCAACAGGGCCAGGTCCCCCAGCGGGGTCGGATCACGCCAGTTTGGGTTTTATGGGCCACGGAAGTGGAAACAGGCGATTTCGGCACCCCGATTTAGGGGTTCGCCCACGAAGTTTGGCATTGCGTCGTGCACGGGCGCAATTTCCGCGCGAAATCGCACGAGCGGGTCCCACACTCACCGGGCAACAGGCCCAGGTTGCCCGACGGGGACGGATCACGCCAGTTTGGGTTTTATGGGCCACGGAAGTTGAAAACAGGCGATTTCGGCACCCCGATTTGGGGGTTCGCCCACGAAGTTTGGCGCTGCGTCGTGCACGGGCGCAATTTCCACGGGAAATCGCACGAGCGGGTCCCCAACTCACCGGGCAACAGGCCCAGGTCGCCCGGCGGGGTCGGATCACGCCAGTTTGGGTTTTATGGGCCATGGAAGTTGAAACAGGCGATTTCGGCACCCCGATTTGGGGGTTCGCCCACGAAGTTTGGCGCTGCGTCGTGCACGGGCGCAATTTCCGCGCGAAATCGCACGAGCCGGTCCCCAACTCACCGGGCAACATGCCCAGGTCGCCCGACGGGGTCGGATCACGTCAGTTTGGGTTTTATGGGCCACGGAAGTGGAAACAGGCAATTTCGGCACCCCGATTTGGGGGTTCGCCCACGAAGTTTGGCGCTGCGTCGTGCACCGGGCGCAATTTCCGCGCGAAATTGCACGAGCGGGTCCCCAACTCACCGGGCAGCAGGCCCAGGTCGCCCGGCGGGGTCGGATCACGCCAGTTTGGGTTTTATGGGCCACGGAAGTTGAAACAGGCGATTTCGGCACCCCGATTTGGGGGTTCGCCCACGAAGTTTGGCGCTGCGTCGTGCACGGGCGCACTTTCCGCGCGAAATCGCACGAGCGGGTCCCCAACTCACCGGGAAACAGGCTCAGGTCACCCCGCGGGGTCGGATCACGCCAGTTTTGGTTTTATGGGCCACGAAAGTTGGAACAGGCGATTTCGGCACCACAATTTGGGGGTTCGCCCACGAAGTTTGGCGCTGCGTCGTGCACGGCCGCAATTTCCGCGCGAAATCGCACGAGCTGGTCCCCAACTCACCAGGAAACAGGCCCAGGTTGCCCGGCGGGGTCGGATCACCCCAGTTTGGGTTTTATGGGCCACGGAAGTTGAAACAGGCGATTTCAGCACCCCGATTTGGGGGTTCGCCCACGAAGTTTGGCGCTGCGTCGTGCACGGGCGCAATTTCCGCGCGAAATCGCACGAGCGGGTCCACAACTCACCGGGCAACAGGCCCAGGTCGCCCGGCGGGGTCGGATCACGCCAGTTTGGGTTTTATGGGCCACGGAAGTGGAAACAGGCGATTTCGGCACCCCGATTTGGGGGTTCGCCCACGAAGTTTGGCGCAACGTCGTGCACGGGCGCAATTTCCGCGCGAAATTGCACGAGCGGGTCCCCAACTCACCGGGCAACAGGCCCAGGTCGTCCAGCAGGGTCGGATCACGCTAGTTTGGGTTTTATGGGCCACGGAAGTTGAAACAGGCGATTTCAGCACCCCGATTTGGGGTTCGCCCACGAAGTTTGGCGCTGCGTCGTGCACGGGCGCAATTTCCACGCGAAATCGCACGAGCGGGTCCCCAACACACCGGGAAACAGGTCCAGGTCGCCCGGCGGGGTCGGATCACCCCAGTTTGGGTTTTATGGGCCACGAAAGTTGGAACAGGCGATTTCGGCACCACGATTTGGGGTTCGCCCACGAAGTTTGGGGCTGCGTCGTGCACGGCCGCAATTTCCGCGCGAAATCGCACGAGCTAGTCCCCAACTCACCAGGCAACAGGCCCAGGTCGCCCGGCGGGGTCGGATCACCCCAGTTTGGGTTTTATGGGCCACGGAAGTTGAAACAGGCGATTTCAGCACCCCGATTTGGGGTTCGCCCACGAAGTTTGGCGCTGGGTCGTGCACGGGCGCAATTTCCATGCGAAATCGCACGAGCGGGTCCCCAACTCACCGGGCAACAGGCCCAGGTCACCCGGCGGGGTCGGATCACGCTAGTTTGGGTTTTATGGGCCACGGAAGTGGAAATAGGCGATTTCGGCACCCCGATTTGGGGGTTCACCCACGAAGTTTGGCATTGCGTCGTGCACGGGCGCAATTTCCGCGCGAAATCGCACGAGCGGGTCCCACACTCACCGGGCAACAGGCCCAGGTTGCCCGACGTGGTCGGATCACGCTAGTTTGGGTTTTATGGGCCACGGAAGTTGAAACAGGCGATTTCGGCACCCCGATTTGGGGGTTCGCCCACGAAGTTTGGCGCTGCGTCGTACACGGGCGCAATTTCCACGTGAAATCGCACGAGCGGGTCCCCAACTCACCGGGCAACAGGCCCAGGTCGCCCGGCGGGGTCGGATCACGCCAGTTTGGGTTTTATGGGCCACGGAAGTTGAAACAGGCGATTTCGGCACCCCGATTTGGGGGTTCGCCCACGAAGTTAGGCGCTGCGTCGTGCACGGGCGCAATTTCCGCGCGAAATCGTACGAGCGGGTCCCCAACTCACCAGGCAACAGGCCCAGGTCGCCCGGCGGGGTCAGATCACCCCAGTTTGGGTTTTATGGGCCACGGAAGTGGAAACAGGCGATTTCGGCACCCCGATTTGGGGGTTCGCCCACGAAGTTTGGCGCTGCGTCGTGCACGGGCGCAATTTCCGCGCGAAATTGCACGAGCGGGTCCCCAACTCACCGGGCAACATGCCTAGGTCGCCCGACGGGGTCGGATCACGCCAGTTTGGGTTTTATGGGCCACGGAAGTGGAAACAGGCGATTTCGGCACCCCGATTTGGGGGTTCACCCACGAAGTTTGGCGCTGCGTCGTGCACGGGCGCAATTTCCGCGCGAAATCGCACGAGCGGGTCCCCAACTCACCGGGCAACAGGCCCAGGTCGCCCGGCGGGGTCGGATCACGCCAGTTTGGGTTTTATGGGCCACGGAAGTTGAAACAGGCGATTTCGGCACCCCGATTTGGGGGTTCGCCCACGAAGTTTGGCGCTGCGTCGTGCACGGGCGCACTTTCCGCGCGAAATCGCACGAGCGGGTCCCCAACTCACCGGGAAACAGGCTCAGGTCACCCCGCGGGGTCGGATCACGCCAGTTTGGGTTTTATGGGCCACGGAAGTTGGAACAGGCGATTTCGGCACCACGATTTGGGGGTTCGCCCACGAAGTTTGGCGCTGCGTCGTGCACGGGCGCACTTTCCGCGCGAAATCGCACGAGCGGGTCCCCAACTCACCGGGCAACAGGCCCAGGTCGCCTCGCGGGGTCGGATCACGCCAGTTTGGGTTTTATGGGCCACGGAAGTTGGAACAGGCGATTTCGGCACCCCGATTTGGGGGTTCGCCCACGAAGTTTGGCGCTGCGTCGTGCACGGGCGCAATTTCCGCGCGAAATCGCACGAGCGGGTCCCCAACTCACCGGGCAACAGGCCCAGGTCGCCCGGCGGGGTCGGATCACGCCAGTTTGGGTTTTATGGGCCACGGAAGTTGAAACAGGCGATTTCGGCACCCCGATTTGGGGGTTCGCCCACGAAGTTTGGCGCTGCGTCGTGCACGGGCGCACTTTCCGCGCGAAATCGCACGAGCGGGTCCCCAACTCACCGGGAAACAGGCTCAGGTCACCCCGCGGGGTCGGATCACGCCAGTTTGGGTTTTATGGGCCACGAAAGTTGGAACAGGCGATTTCGGCACCACGATTTGGGGGTTCGCCCACGAAGTTTGGCGCTGCGTCGTGCACGGCCGCAATTTCCGCGCGAAATCGCACGAGCTGGTCCCCAACTCACCAGGCAACAGGCCCAGGTTGCCCGGCGGGGTCGGATCACTCCAGTTTGGGTTTTATGGGCCACGGAAGTTGAAACAGGCGATTTCAGCACCCCGATTTGGGGGTTCGCCCACGAAGTTTGGCGCTTCGTCGTGCACGGGCGCAATTTCCGCGCGAAATCGCACGAGCGGGTCCCCAACTCACCGGGCAACAGGCCCAGGTCACCCGGCGGGGTCGGATCACGCCAGTTTGGGTTTTATGGGCCACGGAAGTGGAAACAGGCGATTTCGGCACCCCGATTTGGGGGTTCGCCCACGAAGTTTGGCGCAGCGTCGTGCACGGGCGCAATTTCCGCGCGAAATCGCACGAGCGGGTCCCCAACTCACTGGGCAACAGGCCCAGGTCATCCAGCGGGGTCGGATCACGCCAGTTTGGGTTTTATGGGCCACGGAAGTTGAAACAGGCGATTTCGGCACCCCGATTTGGGGGTTCGCCCACGAAGTTTGGCGCTGCGTCGTGCACAGGCGCAATTTCCACGCGAAATCGCACGAGCGGGTCCCCAATTCACCGGGAAACAGACGCAGGTCACCCGGCGGGGTCGGATCACGCCAGTTTGGGTTTTATGGGCCACGGAAGTGGAAACAGGCGATTTCGACACCCCGATTTGGGGGTTCGCCCACGAAGTTTGGCGCTGCGTCGTGCACGGGCGCAATTTCCACGCGAAATCGCACGAGCGGGTCCCCCAACTCACCGGGCAACAGGCCCAGGTCGCCCGGCGGGGTCGGATCACGCTAGTTTGGGTTTTATGGGCCACGGAAGTGGAAAAAGGCGATTTCGGCACCCCGATTTGGGGGTTCACCCACGAAGTTTGGCATTGCGTCGTGCAAGGGCGCAATTTCCGCGCAAAATCGCACGAGCGGGTCCCCAACTCACCGGGCAACAGGCCCAGGTTGCTCGACGGGGTCGGATCACGCCAGTTTGGGTTTTATGGGCCACGGAAGTTGAAACAGGCGATTTCGGCACCCCGATTTGGGGGTTCGCCCACGAAGTTTGGCGCTGCGTCGTGCACGGGCGCAATTTCCGCGCAAAATCGCACGAGCGGGTCCCCAACTCACCGGGCAACAGGCCCAGGTCGCCCGGCGGGGTCGGATCACCCCAGTTTGGGTTTTATGGGCCACGGAAATGGAAACAGGCGATTTCGGCACCCCGATTTGGGGGTTCGCCCACGAAGTTTGGCGCTGCGTCGTGCACGGGCGCGATTTCCGCGCAAAATCGCACGAGCCGGTCCCCAACTCACCGGGCAACATGCCCAGGTCGCCCGACGGTGTCGGATCACGCCAGTTTGGGTTTTATGGGCCACGGAAGTGGAAACAGGCGATTTCGGCACCCCGATTTGGGGGTTCGCCCACGAAGTTTGGCGCTGCGTCGTGCACGGGCGCAATTTCCGCGCGAAATCGCACGAGCCGGTCCCCAACTCACCGGGCAACAGGCCCAGGTCACCCGGTGGGGTCGGATCACGCCAGTTTGGGTTTTATGGGCCACGGAAGTGGAAACAGGCGATTTCGGCACCCCAATTTGGGGGTTCACCCACGAAGTTTGGCGCTGCGTCGTGCACCGGCGCAATTTCCACGCGAAATCGCACGAGCGGGTCCCCAACTCACTGAGCAACAGGCCCAGGTTGCCCGGCGGGGTCGGATCACGCCAGTTTGGGTTTTATGGGCCACGGAAGTGGAAACAGGCGATTTCGGCACCCCGATTTGGGGGTTCGCCCACGAAGTTTGGCGCTGCGTCGTGCACGGGCGCACTTTCCGCGCGAAATCGCACGAGCGGGTCCCTTACTCACCGGGAAACAGGCTCAGGTCACCCCGCGGGGTCGGATCACGCCAGTTTGGGTTTTATGGGCCACGAAAGTTGGAACAGGCGATTTCGGCACCACGATTTGGGGGTTCGCCCACGAAGTTTGGCGCTGCGTCGTGCACGGCCGCAATTTCCGCGCGAAATCGCACGAGCTGGTCCCCAACTCACCAGGCAACAGGCCCAGGTTGCCCGGCGGGGTCGGATCACTCCAGTTTGGGTTTTATGGGCCACGGAAGTTGAAACAGGCGATTTCAGCACCCCGATTTGGGGTTCGCCCACGAAGTTTGGCGCTGCGT
>CM057045.1:188334-211334 GCA_029948455.1 Solanum rostratum
ACCCCCTTGTATGATTGTTTTAGAATCTTGCGCCGGAACCCCATGCAGCGCCAGAATCCGTGGGCTAACACCCACAGAAATGAGCCGAAATCGCCTATTTCCACTTCCTTGGCCCATAAAATTCAACCGGGCCTCATCAAACCCCGCGGGCAACATGGGCCTCTTGCAGACCCCCTCGTATGATTTTTCGAGAATCTTGCGCCGGAACCCCATGCAGCGCCAGAATCCGTGGGCTAACACCCACAAAAATGAGCCGAAATCGCCGGTTTCCACTTCCTTGGCCCATAAAATCCAACCAGGCCTCATCCAACCCCGCCGGGCAACATGGACCTCTTGCCGGGCCTCTTGTGGACCCCCTCGTATTATTTTTCGAGAATCTTGCGCCGGAACCCCATGCAGCGCCAGAATCCGTGGGCTAACACCCACAGAAATGAACCGAAATTGCCTGTTTCCATTTCCTTGGCCCATAAAATCCAACCAGGCCTCATCCAACCCCACCGGGAAACATGGACCTCTTACCGGGCCTCTTGCAGACCCCCTCGTATGATTTTTCGAGAATCTTGCGCAGGAACCCTATGCAGCGCAAGAATCCGTGGGCTAACACCCACAGAAATGAGCCGAAATCGCCTGTTTCCACTTCCTTGGCCCATAAAATCCAACCAGGCCTCATCCAACCCCGCCGGGCAACATGGACCTCTTGCCGGGCCTCTTGCGGAACCCCTCATATGATTTTTCAAGAATCTTGCGCCAGAACCCCATGTAGCGCCAGAATCCTTGGGCTAACACCCACAGAAATGAGTCGAAATCGCAAGTTTCCACTTCCTTGGCCCATAAAATCCAACCAGGCCTCATCCAACCCCGCCGGGCAACATGGACCTCTTGCCGGGCCTCTTCCGAACCCCCTCGCATGAATTTTCGAGAATCTTGTGCCGGAACCCTAAGCAGCGCCAGAATCCATGGGCTAACACCCACAAAAATGAGCCGAAATCGCCCGTTTCCACTACCTTGGCCCATAAATTCCAACCAAGCCTCATCCAACCCCGCCGGGAAACATGGACCTCTTGTCAGACCTCTTGCGGAGCCCCCCGTATGATGTTTCGAGAATCTTGCACCAGAACCCCATGCAGCGCCAGAATTCGTGGGCTAACACCCACAGAAATGAGCCGAAATCTCCCGTTTCCACTTCCTTGGCCCATAAAATCCAGCCAGGCCTCATCCAACCCCGCCGGGCAACATGGAACTCTTGCCGGGCCTCTTGCGGACCCCCTCGTATGATTTTTTGAGTATCTTGCGCCGGAACCCTATGCAGCGCCAGAATCCGTGGGCTAACACCCATAGAAATGAGCAGAAATCGCCCGTTTCCACTTCCTTGGCCCATAAATTCGAAACAGGCCTCATCCGACCCCGCCGGGCAACATGGACCTCTTTCCGTGCCTCTTGTGGACCCCCTCGTATGAGTTTTCGAGAATCGTGCGCCGGAACCCCATGCAGCGCCAGAATCCGTGGGCTAACACCCACAAAAATGAGCCGAAATCGCCTGTTTCCACTTCCTTGGCCCATAAAATCCAACAAGGCCACATCCAACCCCGTCTGGCAACATGGACCTCTTGCCGGGCCTCTTGCAGACCCCCTCGTCTGTTTTTTCGAGAATCTTGCACCGAAACGCCATGCAACACCAGAGTACGTGGGCTAACACCCACAGAAATGAGCCGAAATCACCTGTTTCCACTTCCTTGGGCCATAAAATCCAAGCAGGCCTCATCTAACCTCGCCGGGCAACATGGACCTCTTGCTGGGCCTCTTGCGGACCCACTCGTATGCGTTTTTGAGAATCTTGCGCCGAAACCCCATGCAGCGCCAGAATCCATGGGCTAACACCCACAGAAATGAGTCGAAATCGCCTGTTTCCACTTCCTTGGCCCATAAAATCAAACCAGGCCTCATCCAACCCCGCCGGGCAACATGGACCTCTTGCCGGGCCTCTTCCGGACCCTCTCGTATGATATTTCGAGAATCTTGCGCCCGAACCCCATGCAGCGCCAGGGTCCGTGGGCTAACACCAACAGAAATGAGCCGAAATGGCCTGTTTCCACTTCCTTGGCCCATAAAATCCAACCAGGCCTCATCCAACCCTGCCGGGAAACATAGACCTCTTGCTGGGCCTCTTGGAGATCCCCTCGTATGCATTGTCGAGAATCTTGCGCCGGAACCCCATGCAGCGCCAGAATCCGTGGGCTAACACCCACAGAAATGAGCCAAAATCGCCTGTTTCCACTTCCTTGGCCCATAAAGTCCAACCAGGCCTCATCCAACCCCGCCGGGTAACATGGACCTCTTTCCGGGCCTCTTGCGGACCCCCTCGTATGATTTGTCGAGAATCTTGCGCCAAAACCCCATGCAGCGCCAGAATCCGTGAGCTAACACCCACAGAAATGAGCCGAAATCGCCTGTTTCCACTTCCATGGCCCATAAAATCCAACCAGGCCTCATCCAACCCCGCCGGGCAACATGGACCTCTTGTCGGGCCACTTTTGGACCCCCTCGTATGACTTTTCGAGAATCTTGTGCCGGAACCCCATGCAGCGCCAGTGTCCGTGGGCTAACACCCACAGAAATGAGCCGAAATTGCCTGTTTCCACTTCCTTGGCCCCATAAAATCCAACCAGGCCTCATCCAACCCCGCCGGGCAACATGGACCTCTTGCCGGGCCTCTTGCGGACCCCCTCGTATGCTTTTTCGAGAATCTTGCGCCGGAACCCCATGCAGCGCCAGAATCCGTGGGCTAACACCCATAGAAATGAGCCGAAATCGCCTGTTTCCACTTCCTTGGCCCATAAAATCCAACCAGGCCTCATCCAACCCCGCCGGGCAACATGGACCTCTTGCCGGGCCTCTTGCGGACCCCCTCGTATGACTTTTCGAGAATCATGCGCCGGAAACCCATGCAGCGCCAGAGTCCGTGGGCTAACACCCACAGAAATGAGTCGAAATCGCCTATTTCCACTTACTTGGCCCATAAAATTCAACCAGGCCTCATCCAACCCCGCCGGGAAACATGGACCTCTTGCCGGGCCTCTTGCGGACCCCCTCGTATTATTTTTTCAAGAATCTTGCGCCGGAACCCCTTGCAGCGCCAAAATCTGTGGGCTAACACCCACAGAAATGAGCCGAAATCGCCTGTTTCCACTTCCTTGGCCCATAAAATCCAACCAGGCCTCATCCAACCCCGCCGGGTAACATGGACCTCTTGCCGGGCCTCTTGCGGACCCCCTCGTAAGATTTTTTGAGAATCTTGCGCCGGAACCCCATGCAGCGCCAGAATCCGTGAGTTAACACCCACAGAAATGAGCCGAAATCGCCTGTTTCCACTTCCTTGGCCCATAAAATCCAACCAGGCCTCATCCAACCCCGCCGGGCAACATGGACCTCTTGCCGGGCCTCTTGCGGACCCCCTCGTATGATTTTTCGAGAATCTTGCGCCGGAACGCCATGCAGCACCAGAGTCCGTGGGCTAACACCCACAGAAATGAGCCGAAATCGCCTGTTTCAAGTTCCTTGGCCCATAAAATCCAACCAGGCCTCATCCAACCCCGCCGGGCAACATGGACCTCTTGCCGGGCCTCTTGCGGACACCCTCGTATGATTTTTTGAGAATCTTGCGCCGGAACCCCATGCAGCGCCAGAATCCGTGAGTTAACACCCACAGAAATGAGCCGAAATCGCCTGTTTCCACTTCCTTGGGCCATAAAATCCAACCAGGCCTCATCTAACCTCGCCGGGCAACATGGACCTCTTGTCGGGCCTCTTGCGGACCCCCTCGTATGCTTTTTCGAGAATCTTGCACCGGAACCCCATGCAGCGCCAGAATCCGTGGGCTAACACCCATAGAAATGAGCCGAAATCGCCTGTTTCTACTTCCTTGGCCCATAAAATCCAACCAGGCCTCATCCAACCCCACTGGGCATCATGGACCTCTTGCCGAGCCTCTTGCGGACCCCCTCGTATGCTTTTTCGAGAATCTTGCGCCGGAACCCCATGCAGCGCCAGAATCCGTGGGCTAACACCCATAGAAATGAGCCGAAATCGCCTGTTTCCACTTCCTTGGCCCATAAAATCCAACCAGGCCTCATCCAACCCCGCCGGGCAACATGGACCTCTTGCCGGGCCTCTTGCGTACCCCTCGTATGACTTTTCGAGAATCATGCGCCGGAAACCCATGCAGCGCCAGAGTCCGTGGGCTAACACCCACAGAAATGAGTCGAAATCGCCTATTTCCACTTACTTGGCCCATAAAATTCAACCAGGCCTCATCCAACCCCGCCGAGAAACATGGACCTCTTGCCGGGCCTCTTGCGGACCCCCTCGTATTATTTTTTCAAGAATCTTGCGCCGGAACCCCTTGCAGCGCCAAAATCTGTGGGCTAACACCCACAGAAATGAGCCGAAATCGCCTGTTTCCACTTCCTTGGCCCATAAAATCCAACCAGGCCTCATCCAACCCCGCCGGGTAACATGGACCTCTTGCCGGGCCTCTTGCGGACCCCCTCGTATGATTTTTTGAGAATCTTGCGCCGGAACCCCATGCAGCGCCAGAATCCGTGAGTTAACACCCACAGAAATGAGCCGAAATCGCCTGTTTCCACTTCCTTGGCCCATAAAATCCAACCAGGCCTCATCCAACCCCGCCGGGCAACATGGACCTCTTGCCGGGCCTCTTGCGGACCCCCTCGTATGATTTTTTGAGAATCTTGCGCCGGAACGCCATGCAGCACCAGAGTCCGTGGGCTAACACCCACAGAAATGAGCCGAAATCGCCTGTTTCAAGTTCCTTGGCCCATAAAATCCAACCAGGCCTCATCCAACCCCGCCGGGCAACATGGACCTCTTGCCGGGCCTCTTGCGGACACCCTCGTATGATTTTTTGAGAATCTTGCGCCGGAACCCCATGCAGCGCCAGAATCCGTGAGTTAACACCCACAGAAATGAGCCGAAATCGCCTGTTTCCACTTCCTTGGGCCATAAAATCCAACCAGGCCTCATCTAACCTCGCCGGGCAACATGGATCTCTTGCCGGGCCTCTTGCGGACCCCCTCGTTTGCTTTTTCGAGAATCTTGCGCCGGAACCCCATGCAGCGCCAGAATCCGTGGGCTAACACCCATAGAAATGAGCCGAAATCGCCTGTTTCCACTTCCTTGGCCCATAAAATCCAACCAGGCCTCATCCAACCCCGCCGGGCAACATGGACCTCTTGCCGGGCCTGTTGCGGACCCCCTCGTATGACTTTTCTAGAATCATGCGCCGGAAACCCATGCAGCGCCAGTGTCCGTGGGCTAACACCCACAGAAATGAGTCGAAATCGCCTATTTCCACTTACTTGGCCCATAAAATTCAACCAGGCCTCATCCAACCCCGCTGGGCAACATGGACCTCTTGCCAGGCCTCTTGCGGACCCCCTCGTATTATTTTTTCAAGAATCTTGCGCCGGAACCCCTTGCAGCGCCAAAATCTGTGGGCTAACACCCACAGAAATGAGCCGAAATCGCCTGTTTCCACTTCCTTGGCCCATAAAATCAAACCAGGCCTCATCCAACCCCGCCGGGTAACATGGACCTCTTGCCGGGCCTCTTGCGGACCCCCTCGTATGATTTTTTGAGAATCTTGCGCCGGAACCCCATGCATCGCCAGAATCCGTGAGTTAACACCCACAGAAATGAGCCGAAATCGCCTGTTTCCACTTCCTTGGCCCATAAAATCCAACCAGGCCTCATCCAACCCCGCCGGGCAACATGGACCTCTTGCCGGGCCTCTTGCGGACCCCCTCGTACGATTTTTCGAGAATCTTGCGCCGGAACGCCATGCAGCACCAGAGTCCGTGGGCTAACACCCACAGAAATGAGCCGAAATCGCCTGTTTCAAGTTCCTTGGCCCATAAAATCCAACCAGGCCTCATCCAACCCCGCCGGGCAACATGGACCTCTTGCCGGGCCTCTTGCGGACACCCTCGTATGATTTTTTGAGAATCTTGCGCCGGAACCCCATGCAGCGCCAGAATCCGTGAGTTAACACCCACAGAAATGAGCCGAAATCGCCTGTTTCCACTTCCTTGGGCCATAAAATACAACCAGGCCTCATCTAACCTCGCCGGGCAACATGGACCTCTTTCCGGGCCTCTTGCGGACCCACTCGTATGCGTTTTCGAGAATCTTGCGCCGAAACCCCATGCAGCGCCAGAATCCATGGGCTAACACCCACAGAAATGAGTCGAAATCGCCTGTTTCCACTTCCTTGGCCCATAAAATCATACCAGGCCTCATCCAACCCCGCCGGGCAACATGGACCTCTTGCCGGGCCTCTTCCGGACCCCCTCGTATGATATTTCGAGAATCTTGCGCCCGAACCCCATGCAGCGCCAGAGTCCGTGGGCTAACACCAACAGAAATGACCCGAAATGGCCTGTTTCCTCTTCCTTGGCCCATAAAATCCAACCAGGCCTCATCCAACCCTGCCGGGAAACATGGACCTCTTGCTGGGCCTCTTGCAGATCCCCTCGTATGCGTTTTCGAGAATCTCTCGCCGGAACCCCATGCAGCGCCAGAATCCGTGGGCTAACACCCATAGAAATGAGCCGAAATCGCCTGTTTCCACTTCCTTGGCCCATAAAATCCAACCAGGCCTCATCCAACCCCGCCGGGTAACATGGACCTCTTTCCGGGCCTCTTGCGGACCCCCTCGTATGATTTTTCGAGAATCTTGCGCCGAAACCCCATGCAGTGCCAGAATCCGTGGGCTAACACCGACAGAAATGAGCCGAAATCGCCTGTTTCCACTTCCATGGCCCATAAAATCCAACCAGGCCTCATCCAACCCCGCCGGGCAACATGGACCTCTTGTCGGGCCACTTTTGGACCCCCTCGTATGATTTTTCGAGAATCTTGCGCCGGAAACCCATGCAGCGCCAGTGTCCGTGGGCTAACACCCACAAAAATGAGCCGAAATTGCCTGTTTCCACTTCCTTGGCCCCATAAAATCCAACCAGGCCTCATCCAACCCCGCCGGGCAACATGGACCTCTTGCCGGGCCTCTCTCGGACCCCCTCGTATGATATTTCAAGAATCTTGCGCCCGAACCCCATGCAGCGCCAGAGTCCGTGGGCTAACACCAACAGAAATGAGCCGAAATGGCCTGTTTCCACTTCCTTGGCCCATGAAATCCAACCAGGCCTCATCCAACCCTGCCGGGAAACATGGACCTCTTGCTGGGCCTCTTGCAGATCCCCTCGTATGCGTTTTCGAGAATCTTGCGCAGGAACCCCATGCAGCGCCAGAATCCGTGGGCTAACACCCACAGAAATGAGCCGAAATAGCCTTTTTCCACTTCCTTGGCCCATAAAATCCAACCAGGCCTCATCCAACCCCGCCAGGAAACATGGACCTCTTGCCGGGCCTCTTTTAGACCCCCTCGTATGAGTTTTCGAGAATCTTGCGCCGGAACCCATGCAGCGCCAGAATCCATGGGCTAACACCCACAGAAATGAGCCGAAATCGCCTGTTTCCACTTCCTTGGCCCATAAAATCCAACCGGGCTTCATCCAACCCCGCCGGACAACATGGACCTCTTGCCGGGCCTCTTGCAGACCCCCTCGTATGATTTTCGGAGAATCTTGCGCCGGAACCCCATGCAGCGCCAGAGTCCGTGGGCTAACACCCACAGAAATGAGCCGAAATTGCCTGTTTCCACTTCCTTGGCCCCATAAAATCCAACCAGGCCTCATCCAACCCCGCCGGGCAACATGGACCTCTTGCGGATCCCCTCGTATGAATTTTTCAGAATCTTGCGCCGGAACCCCATGCAGCGCCAGAATCCGTGGGCTAACACCCATTGAAATGAGCCGAAATCGCCTGTTTCCACTTCCTTGGCCCATAAAATCCAACCAGGCTTCATCCAACCCCGCCGGGCAACATGGACCTCTTGCCCGGTCTCTTGCGGACCCCCGCGTATGATTTTTCGAGAATCTTGCGCCGGAACCCAATGCAGCGCCAGAATCCGTGGGCTAACACCCACAGAAATGAGCCGAAATCGCCTGTTTCCACTTCCTTGGCCCATAAAATCCAACCAGGCCTCATTTAACCCCACCGGGAAACATGGACCTCTTGCCGGGCCTCTTGCGGATCCCCTCGTATGATTTTTCGAGAATCTTGCGCCGGAACCCCATGCAGCGCCAGAATCCGTGGGCTAACACCCACAGAAATGAGCCGAAATCGCCTGTTTCCACTTCCGTGTCCCATAAAATCCAACCAGGCCTCATCCAACCCCGCCGGGCAATATGGACCTCTTTCCGGGCCTCTTGCGGACCCCCTCGTAGGATTTTTGGAGAATCTTGCATCGGAACCCCATGCAGCGCCAGAATCCGTGGGCAAACACCCACAAAAATGAGCCGAAATCGCCTGTTTCAACTTCCTTGGCCCATAAAATCCAACCCCGCCGGGCAACATGGACCTCTTGTCGGGCCTCTTGCGGACCCCCTCGTATGATTTTTCGAGAATCTTGCGCCGGAACCCCATGCAGCGCCAGAATCCGTGGGCTAACACCAACAGAAATGAGCCAAAATCGCCTATTTCCACTTCCTTGGCCCATATAATCCAACCAGGCCTCATCCAACCCCGCCGGGAAACATGGACCTCTTACCGGGCCTCTTGCGGACCCCCTCGTATGATTTTTCGAGAATCTTGCGCCGGAACCCCATGCAGCGCCAGAATCCGTGGGCTAACACCCACAGAAATGAGCCGAAATCGCCTGTTTCCACTTCCGTGGCCCATAAAATCCAACCAGGCCTCATCCAACCCCGCCGGGCAATATGGACCTCTTTCCGGGCCTCTTGCGGACCCCCTCGTAGGATTTTTGGAGAATCTTGCATCGGAACCCCATGCAGCGCCAGAATCCGTGGGCAAACACCCACAGAAATGAGCCGAAATCGCCTGTTTCAACTTCCTTGGCCCATAAAATCCAACCCCGCCGGGAAACATGGACCTCTTGTCGGGCCTCTTGCGGACCCCCTCGTATGATTTTTCGAGAATCTTGCGCCGGAACCCCATGCAGCGCCAGAATCCGTGGGCTAACACCAACAGAAATGAGCCAAAATCGCCTATTTCCACTTCCTTGGCCCATATAATCCAACCAGGCCTCATCCAACCCCGCCGGGAAACATGGACCTCTTACCGGGCCTCTTGCGGACCCCCTCGTATGATTTTTCGAGAATCTTGCGCCGGAAACCCATGCAGCGCCAGAGTCCGTGGCTTACACCCACAGAAATTAGCCGAAATCGCCTGTTTCCACTTCCTTGGCCCATAAAATCCAACCAGGCCTCATCCAACCCCGCCGGGCAACAAGGACCTCTTGTGGACCCCCTCGTATGATTTTTCGAGAATCTTGTGCCGGAACCCCATGCAGCGCTAGAATCTGTGGGCTAACACCCACAGAAATGAGCCGAAATCGCCTGTTTCTACTTCCTTAGCCCATAAAATCCAACCAGGCCTCATCCAACCCCGCCGCGCAACATGGACCTCTTGACGGGCCTCTTGCGGACCCCCTCGTATGAATTTTCGAGAATCTTGCGCCGGAACCGCATGCAGCGCCAGAATCCGTGGGCTAACACCCACAGAAATGAGTCGAAATCGCCTGTTTCCACTTCCTTGGCCCATAAATTGCAACCAAGCCTAATCCAATCCCGCCGGGCAACATGGACCTCTTGCCGGGCCTCTTGCGGACCCCCTCGTATGATTTTTTGAGAATCATGTGCTGGAACCCCATGCAGCGCCAGAATCCGTGGGCTAACACCCACAGAAATGAGCCGAAATCGCCTGTTTCCACTTCCTTGGCCCATAAAATCCAACCAGGCCTCATCCAACCCTGCCGGGCAACATGGACCTCTTTCCGAGCCTCTTGCGAACCCCATCGTATGATTTTTCGAGAATCTTGCGCCGGAACCCCATACAGCGCCAGAGTCCGTGGGCTAACACCCACAGAAATGAGCCGAAATCGCCTGTTTCCACTTCTTTGGCCAATAAAATCCAACCAGGCCTCATCCAACCCCGCCGGGCAACATGGACCTCTTGCTGGGCCTCTTGCGGACCCCCTTGTATGATTTTTCGAGAATCTTGCGCCGGAACCCCCATGCAGCGCCAGAATCCGTGAGTCAACACCCATAGAAATGAGCCGAAATCGCCTGTTTCCACTTCCTTGGCGCATAAAATCCAACCAGGCCTCATCCAACCCCGCCGGGCAACATTGACCCCTTTTCGGGCCTCTTGCGGACCCCCTCGTATGAGTTTTTGAGAATCATGCACCGGAACCCCATGTAGCACCAGAATCCGTGGGCTAACACCCACAGAAATGAGCCGAAATCGCCTGTTTCCACTTCCTTGGCCCATAAAATCAAACCAGGCCTCATCCAATCCCGCAGGGCAACATGGACCTCTTGCCGGGCCTCTTGCGGACCCCCTCGTAAGCTTTTTAGAGAATCTTGCACCGGAACCCCATGCAACGCCAGAATCCGTGGGCTAACACCCACAGAAATGAGCCGAAATCGCCTGTTTCCACTTCCTTGGCCCATAAAATCCAACCAGGCCTCATCCAACCCCGCTGGGCAACATAGACCTCTTGCTGGGCCTCTTGCGTACCCCCTCGTATGATTTTTCGAGAATCTTGCGCCGGAACCCCATGCAGCGCCAGAATTCGTGGGCTAACACCCACTGAAATGAGCCGAAATCGCCTGTTTCCACTTCCTTGGCCCATAAAATCCAACCAGGCCTCTTCCAACCCTGCCGGGCAACATGGACCTCTTTCCGGGCCTCTTGCGAACCCCATCGTATGATTTTTCGAGAATCTTGCGCCGGAACCCCATACAGCGCTAGAATCCGTGGGCTAACACCCACCAAAATGAGCCGAAATCGCCTGTTTCCACTTCCTTGGCCCATAAAATCCAACCAGGCCTCATCCAACCCCGCCTGGCAACATGGATCTGTTGCCGGGCTTCTTGCGGACCCCCTCGTATGCGTTTTCGAGAATCTTGCGCCGGAACCCCATGCAGCGCCAGAATCCGTTGGCTAACACCCACAGAAATGAGCCAAAATCGCCTGTTTCCACTTCCTTGGCCCATAAAATCCAACCGGGCCTCATCCAACCCCGCCGGGCAACATGGACCTCTTGCCGGGCCTCTTGCGGACCCCCTCGTATGACTTTTCGAGAATCTTGCGCCGGAACCCCATGCAGCACCAGAATCCGTGAGTCAACACCCACAGAAATGAGCCGAAATCGCCTGTTTCCACTTCCTTGGCCCATAAAATCCAACCAGGCCTCATCCAACCCCGCCGGGCAACATTGACCTCTTGCCGGGCCTCTTGCGGACCCCCTCGTATGAGTTTTTGAGAATCATGCACCGGAACCCCATGTAGCACCAGAATCCGTGGGCTAACACCCACAGAAATGAGCCGAAATCGCCTGTTTCCACTTCCTTGGCCCATAAAATCAAACAAGGCCTCATCCAACCCCGCCGGGCAACATGGACCTCTTGCCGGGCCTCTTGCGGATCCCCTCGTAAGCTTTTTAGAGAATCTTGCACCGGAACCCCATGCAGCGCCAGAATCCGTGGGCTAACACCCACAGAAATGAGCCGAAATCGCCTGTTTCCACTTCCTTGGCCCATAAAATCCAACCAGGCCTCATCCAACCCCGCTGGGCAACATGGACCTCTTGCTGGGCCTCTTGCGTACCCCCTTGTATGATTTTTCGAGAATCTTGCGCCGGAACCCCATGCAGCGCCAGAATTCGTGGGTTAACACCCACTGAAATGAGCCGAAATCGCCTGTTTCCACTTCCTTGGCCCATAAAATCCAACCAGGCCTCATCCAACTCTGTCGGGAAACATGGACCTCTTACCGGGCCTCTTGCAAACCCCCTCGTATGATTTTTTGAGAATCTTGCGCCCGAATCCGTGGGCTAACACCCACAGAAATGAGCCAAAATTGCCTGTATCAACTTCCTTGGTCCATAAAATCCAACCAGGCCTCATCCAACCCTGCCGGGCAACATGGACCCCTTGCCGGGCCTCTTTCGAACCCCCTCGTATGATTTTTCGAGAATCTTCTGCTGGAACCCCATGCAGCGCCAGAATCCGTGGGCTAACACCCACAGAAATGAGCCGAAATCGCCTGTTTCCACTTCCTTGGCCCATAAAATCAGTCCAGGCCTCATCCAACCCCGCCGGGCAACATGGACCTCTTACCGGGCCTCTTGCGGACCCCCTGGTATGATTTATTGAGAATCTTGCGCCGGAACCCCATGCAGCGCTAGAATCCGTGGGCTAACACCCACAGAAATGAGCCGAAATCGCCTGTTTCCACTTCCTTGGCCCATAAAATCCGACCAGGCCTCATCCAACCCCGCCGGGCAACATGGACCTCTTTCCGGGCCTCTTGCGGACCACCTCGTATGATTTTTCGAGAATCTTGCACCGGAACCCAATGCAGCGCCAGAATCCGTGGGCTAACACCCACAGAAATGAGCCGAAATCGCCTGTTTCCACTTCCTTGGCCCATAAAATCTAACCAGGCCTCATCCAACCCCGCCGGGCAACATGGACCTCTTGCCGGGCCTCTTGCGGACCCCCTCGTATGATTTTTCGAGAATCTTCATCTGGAACCCCATGCAGCGCCAGAATCCGTGGGCTAACACCCACAGAAATGAGCTGAAATCACCTGTTTCCACTTCCTTGGCCCATAAACAATCCAACCAGGCCTCATCCAACCCTGTCGGGAAACATGGACCTCTTTCCGGGCCTCTTGCGGACCCCCTCGTATGATTTTTGGAGAATCGTGCCCCGGAACCCCATGCAGCGCTAGAATCCGTGGCTCACACACACAGAAATGAGCCGAAATCACCTGTTTCCACTTCCTTGGCCCATAAAATCCAACCGGGCCTCATCCAACCCCGCCGGGCAACGTGGACCTCTTGCCGGGCCTTTAGCGGACCCTCTCATATGAGTTTTCGAGAATCTTGCGCCAGAACCCCATGCAGCGCCAGAATACGTGGGCCAACACCCATAGAAATTAGCCGAAATCGCCTGTTTCCACTTCCTTGGCCCATTAGGTCCAACTAGGCCTCATCCAACCCCGCCGGGCAACATGGACCTCTTGCCGGGCCTCTTGCGGACCCCCTCGTATGATTTTTCGAAAATCTTGCGCCGGATCCCCATGCAGCGCCAGAATCCGTGGGCTAACACCCATATAAATGATCCGAAATCGCCTGTTTCCACTTCCTTGGCCCATAAAATCCAACCAGGCCTCATCCAACCCTGCCGGGAAACATGGACCTCTTGTCGGGCCTCTTGCGGACCCCCTCATATGATTTTTCGAGAATCTTGCGTCGGAACCCCATGCAGCGCCTGAATCCGTGGGCTAACACCCACAAATATGAGCCAAAATCGCCTGTTTCCACTTCCTTGGCCCATAAAATCCAACCAGGCCTCATCAAACCCCGCCGGGCAACATGGACCTCTTGCTGGGACTCTTGCGGACACCCTCGTATGAAATTTCGAGAATCTTGCGCCGAAACCCCATGCAGCGCCAGAATCCGTGGGCTAACACCCACAGAAAAGAGCCGATATTGCCTCTTTCCACTTCCTTGGCCCATAAAATCCAACCAGGCCTCATCCAACCCCGCCGGGCCACATGGACCTCTTGCCGGGCCTCTTGCGGACCCCCTCGTATGATTTTTCGAGAATCTTGCACCGGAACCCCATGCAGCGCCAGAATCCGTGGGCTAACACCTACAGAAATGAGCCGAAATCACCTGTTTCCACTTCCTTGGCCCATAAAATCTAACCAGGCCTCATCCAACCCCGCCGGGCAACATGGACCTCTTGCTGGGCCATTTGCGGACCCCCTCGTATGATATTTTGAGAATCTTGCGCCAGAACCCCATGCAGTGCCACAATCCGTGGGCTAACACCCACAAAAATGAGCCGAAATCGCCTGTTTCCACTACCTTGGCCCATAAAATCCAACCAGGCCTCATCCAACCCCGCCAGGCAACATGGACCTCTTGTCGGGCCTCTTGCTGACCCCCTCGTATGTGTTTTCGAGAATCTTGCGCCGAAATCCATGCAGCGCCTGAATCCGTGGGCTAACACCCACACAAATGAGCCGAAATCACCTGTTTCCACTTCCTTGGCCCATAAAATCCAACCAGGCCTCATCCAACCCTGTCGGGAAACATGGACCTCTTTCCGGGCCTCTTGCGGACCCCCTCGTATGATTTTTGGAGAATCGTGCCCCGGAACCCCATGCAGCGCTAGAATCCGTGGGCTAACACACACAGAAATGAGCCGAAATCGCCTGTTTCCACTTCCTTGGCCCAATAAAATCCAACCAGGCCTCATCCAACCCCGCCGGGCAACGTGGACCTCTTGCCGGGCCTTTAGCGGACCCTCTCGTATGAGTTTTCGAGAATCTTGCGCCAGAACCCCATGCAGCGCCAGAATACGTGGGCCAACACCCATAGAAATGAGCCGAAATCGCCTGTTTCCACTTCCTTGGCCCATTAGGTCCAACCAGGCCTCATCCAACCCCGCCGGGCAACATGGACCTCTTGCCGGGCCTCTTGCGGACCCCCTCGTATGATTTTTCGAAAATCTTGCGCCGGATCCCCATGCAGCGCCAGAATCCGTGGGCTAACACCCATAGAAATGATCCGAAATCGCCTGTTTCCACTTCCTTGGCCCATAAAATCCAACCAGGCCTCATCCAACCCTGCCGGGCAACATGGACCTCTTGTCGGGCCTCTTGCGGACCCCCTCATATGATTTTTCGAGAATCTTGCGTCGGAACCCCATGCAGCGCCTGAATCCGTGGGCTAACACCCACAAATATGAGCCAAAATCGCCTGTTTCCACTTCCTTGGCCCATAAAATCCAACCAGGCCTCATCAAACCCCGCCGGGCAACATGGACCTCTTGCTGGGCCTCTTGCGGACACCCTCGTATGAAATTTCGAGAATCTTGCGCCGAAACCCCATGCAGCGCCAGAATCCGTGGGCTAACACCCACAGAAATGAGCCGAAATTGCCTCTTTCCAATTCCTTGGCCCATAAAATCCAACCAGGCCTCATCCAACCCCGCCGGGCAACATGGACCTCTTACCGGGCCTCTTGCGGAACCCCTCGTATGATTTTTCGAGAATCTTGCGCCGGAACCCCATGCAGCGCCAGAATCCGTGGGCTAACACCTACAGAAATGAGCCGAAATCACCTGTTTCCACTTCCTTGGCCCATAAAATCCAACCAGGCCTCATCCAACCCCGCCGGGAAACATGGACCTCTTGCTGGGCCTCTTGCGGACACCCTCGTATGAAATTTCGAGAATCTTGCGCCGAAACCCCATGCAGCGCCACAATTCGTGGGCTAACACCCACAGAAATGAGCCGAAATCACCTGTTTCCACTTCCTTGGCCCATAAAATCCAACCAGGCCTCATCCAACCCCGCCGGGAAACATGGACCTCTTGCTGGGCCATTTGCGGACCCCCTCGTATGATATTTTGAGAATCTTGCGCCAGAACCCCAAGCAGCGCCTGAATCAGTGGGCTAACACCCATAGAAATGAGCCGAAATCACCTGTTTCCACTTCCTTGGCCCATAAAATCCAACCAGGCCTCATCCAACCCTGTCGGGAAACATGGACCTCTTTCCGGGCCTCTTGCGGACCCCCTCGTATGATTTTTGGAGAATCGTGCCCCGGAACCCCATGCAGCGCTAGAATCCGTGGGCTAAAACACACAGAAATGAGCCGAAATCGCCTGTTTCCACTTCCTTGGCCCATAAAATCCAACCAGGCCTCATCCAACCCCGCCGGGCAACGTGGAACTCTTGCCGGGCCTTTAGTGGACCCTCTCATATGAGTTTTCGAGAATCTTGCGCCAGAACCCCATGCAGCGCCAGAATACGTGGGCCAACACCCATAGAAATGAGCCGAAATCGCCTGTTTCCACTTCCTTGGCCCATAAGGTCCAACCAGGCCTCATCCAACCCCGCCGGGCAACATGGACCTCTTTCCGGGTTTCTTGCGGACCCCCTCGTATGATTTTTCGAAAATCTTGCGCCGGATCCCTATGCAGCGCCAGAATCCGTGGGCTAACACCCATAGAAATGATCCGAAATCGCCTGTTTCCACTTCCTTGGCCCATAAAATCCAACCAGGCCTCATCCAACCCTGCCGGGCAACATGGACCTCTTGTCGGGCCTCTTGCGGACCCCCTCATATGATTTTTCGAGAATCTTGCGTCGGAACCCCATGCAGCGCCTGAATCCGTGGGCTAACACCCACAAAAATGAGCCAAAATCGCCTGTTTCCACTTCCTTGGCCCATAAAATCCAACCAGGCCTCATCAAACCCCGCAGGGCAACATGGACCTCTTGCTGGGCCTCTTGCGGACACCCTCGTATGAAATTTCGAGAATCTTGCGCCGAAACCCTATGCAGCGCCAGAATCCGTGGGGTAACACCCACAGAAATGAGCCGAAATCGCCTGTTTCCACTTCCTTGGCCCATAAAATCCAACCAGGCCTCATCCAACCCCGCCGGGCAACATGGACCTCTTGTCGGGCCTCTTGCTGACCCCCTCGTATGTGTTTTCGAGAATCTTGCGCCGAAATCCATGCAGCGCCTGAATCCGTGGGCTAACACCCACAGAAATGAGCCGAAATCACCTGTTTCCACTTCCTTGGCCCATAAAATCCAACCAGGCCTCATCCAACCCTGTCGGGAAACATGGACCTCTTTCCGGGCCTCTTGCGGACCCCCTCGTATGATTTTTGGAGAATCGTGCCCCGGAACCCCATGCAGCGCTAGAATCCGTGGGCTAACACACACAGAAATGAGCCGAAATCGCCTGTTTCCACTTCCTTGGCCCAATAAAATCCAACCAGGCCTCATCCAACCCCGCCGGGCAACGTGGACCTCTTGCCGGGCCTTTAGCGGACCCTCTCGTATGAGTTTTCGAGAATCTTGCGCCAGAACCCCATGCAGCGCCAGAATACGTGGGCCAACACCCATAGAACTGAGCCGAAATCGCCTGTTTCCACTTCCTTGGCCCAATAAAATCCAACCAGGCCTCATCCAACCCCGCCGGGCAACGTGGACCTCTTGCTGGGCCTTTAGTGGACCCTCTCATATGAGTTTTCGAGAATCTTGCGCCAGAACCCCATGCAGCGCCAGAATCCGTGGGCTAACACCCACAGAAATGAGCCGAAATTGCCTCTTTCCACTTCCTTGGCCCATAAAATCCAACCAGGCCTCATCCAACCCCGCCGGGCAACATGGACCTCTTACCGGGCCTCTTGCGGACCCCCTCGTATGATTTTTCGAGAATCTTGCGCCGGAACCCCATGCAGCGCCAGAATCCGTGGGCTAACACCTACAGAAATGAGCCGAAATCACCTGTTTCCACTTCCTTGGCCCATAAAATCCAACCAGGCCTCATCCAACCCCGCCGGGAAACATGGACCTCTTGCTGGGCCTCTTGCGGACACCCTCGTATGAAATTTCGAGAATCTTGCGCCGAAACCCCATGCAGCGCCACAATCCGTGGGCTAACACCCACAGAAATGAGCCGAAATCACCTGTTTCCACTTCCTTGGCCCATAAAATCCAACCAGGCCTCATCCAACCCCGCCGGGAAACATGGACCTCTTCCTGGGCCATTTGCGGACCCCCTCGTATGATATTTTGAGAATCTTGCGCCAGAACCCCATGCAGCGCCTGAATCCGTGGGCTAACACCCACAGAAATGAGCCGAAATCACCTGTTTCCACTTCCTTGGCCCATAAAATCCAACCAGGCCTCATCCAACCCTGTCGGGAAACATGGA
Organism: Solanum rostratum; assembly: GCA_029948455.1. Classification (NCBI taxonomy): domain Eukaryota; kingdom Viridiplantae; phylum Streptophyta; class Magnoliopsida; order Solanales; family Solanaceae; genus Solanum; species Solanum rostratum. The sequence continues at coordinate 206,252 of CM057045.1, forward strand.
CCTCTTTCCGGGCCTCTTGCGGACCCCCTCGTATGATTTTTGGAGAATCGTGCCCCGGAACCCCATGCAGCGCTAGAATCCGTGGGCTAACACACACAGAAATGAGCCGAAATCGCCTGTTTCCACTTCCTTGGCCCATAAAATCCAACCAGGCCTCATCCAACCCCGCCGGGCAACGTGGAACTCTTGCTGGGCCTTTAGTGGACCCTCTCATATGAGTTTTCGAGAATCTTGCGCCAGAACCCCATGCAGCGCCAGAATACGTGGGCCAACACCCATAGAAATGAGCCGAAATCGCCTGTTTCCACTTCCTTGGCCCATAAGGTCCAACCAGGCCTCATCCAACCCCACCGGGCAACATGGACCTCTTTCCGGGTTTCTTGCGGACCCCCTCGTATGATTTTTCAAAAATCTTGCGCCGGATCCCTATGCAGCGCCAGAATCCGTGGGCTAACACCCATAGAAATGATCCGAAATCGCCTGTTTCCACTTCCTTGGCCCATAAATCCAACCAGGCCTCATCCAACCCTGCCGGGCAACATGGACCTCTTGTCGGGCCTCTTGCGGACCCCCTCATATGATTTTTCGAGAATCTTGCGTCGGAACCCCATGCAGCGCCTGAATCCGTGGGCTAACACCCACAAAAATGAGCCAAAATCGCCTGTTTCCACTTCCTTGGCCCAAAAAATCCAACCAGGCCTCATCAAACCCCGCAAGGCAACATGGACCTCTTGCTGGGCCTCTTGCGGACACCCTCGTATGAAATTTCGAGAATCTTGCGCCGAAACCCCATGCAGCGCCAGAATCCGTGGGGTAACACCCACAGAAATGAGCCGAAATCGCCTGTTTCCACTTCCTTGGCCCATAAAATCCAACCAGGCCTCATCCAACCCCGCCGGGCAACATGGACCTCTTGTCGGGCCTCTTGCTGACCCCCTCGTATGTGTTTTCGAGAATCTTGCGCCGAAATCCATGCAGCGCCTGAATCCGTGGGCTAACACCCACAGAAATGAGCCGAAATCACCTGTTTCCACTTCCTTGGCCCATAAAATCCAACCAGGCCTCATCCAACCCTGTCGGGAAACATGGACCTCTTTCCGGGCCTCTTGCGGACCCCCTCGTATGATTTTTGGAGAATCGTGCCCCGGAACCCCATGCAGCGCTAGAATCCGTGGGCTAACACACACAGAAATGAGCCGAAATCGCCTGTTTCCACTTCCTTGGCCCAATAAAATCCAACCAGGCCTCATCCAACCCCGCCGGGCAACGTGGACCTCTTGCCGGGCCTTTAGCGGACCCTCTCGTATGAGTTTTCGAGAATCTTGCGCCAGAACCCCATGCAGCGCCAGAATACGTGGGCCAACACCCATAGAACTGAGCCGAAATCGCCTGTTTCCACTTCCTTGGCCCAATAAAATCCAACCAGGCCTCATCCAACCCCGCCGGGCAACGTGGACCTCTTGCTGGGCCTTTAGTGGACCCTCTCATATGAGTTTTCGAGAATCTTGCGCCAGAACCCCATGCAGCGCCAGAATCCGTGGGCTAACACCCACAGAAATGAGCCGAAATTGCCTCTTTCCACTTCCTTGGCCCATAAAATCCAACCAGGCCTCATCCAACCCCGCCGGGCAACATGGACCTCTTACCGGGCCTCTTGCGGACCCCCTCGTATGATTTTTCGAGAATCTTGCGCCGGAACCCCATGCAGCGCCAGAATCCGTGGGCTAACACCTACAGAAATGAGCCGAAATCACCTGTTTCCACTTCCTTGGCCCATAAAATCCAACCAGGCCTCATCCAACCCCGCCGGGAAACATGGACCTCTTGCTGGGCCTCTTGCGGACACCCTCGTATGAAATTTCGAGAATCTTGCGCCGAAACCCCATGCAGCGCCACAATCCGTGGGCTAACACCCACAGAAATGAGCCGAAATCACCTGTTTCCACTTCCTTGGCCCATAAAATCCAACCAGGCCTCATCCAACCCCGCCGGGAAACATGGACCTCTTCCTGGGCCATTTGCGGACCCCCTCGTATGATATTTTGAGAATCTTGCGCCAGAACCCCATGCAGCGCCTGAATCCGTGGGCTAACACCCACAGAAATGAGCCGAAATCACCTGTTTCCACTTCCTTGGCCCATAAAATCCAACCAGGCCTCATCCAACCCTGTCGGGAAACATGGACCTCTTTCCGGGCCTCTTGCGGACCCCCTCGTATGATTTTTGGAGAATCGTGCCCCGGAACCCCATGCAGCGCTAGAATCCGTGGGCTAACACACACAGAAATGAGCCGAAATCGCCTGTTTCCACTTCCTTGGCCCATAAAATCCAACCAGGCCTCATCCAACCCCGCCGGGCAACGTGGAACTCTTGCTGGGCCTTTAGTGGACCCTCTCATATGAGTTTTCGAGAATCTTGCGCCAGAACCCCATGCAGCGCCAGAATACGTGGGCCAACACCCATAGAAATGAGCCGAAATCGCCTGTTTCCACTTCCTTGGCCCATAAGGTCCAACCAGGCCTCATCCAACCCCACCGGGCAACATGGACCTCTTTCCGGGTTTCTTGCGGACCCCCTCGTATGATTTTTCAAAAATCTTGCGCCGGATCCCTATGCAGCGCCAGAATCCGTGGGCTAACACCCATAGAAATGATCCGAAATCGCCTGTTTCCACTTCCTTGGCCCATAAATCCAACCAGGCCTCATCCAACCCTGCCGGGCAACATGGACCTCTTGTCGGGCCTCTTGCGGACCCCCTCATATGATTTTTCGAGAATCTTGCGTCGGAACCCCATGCAGCGCCTGAATCCGTGGGCTAACACCCACAAAAATGAGCCAAAATCGCCTGTTTCCACTTCCTTGGCCCATAAAATCCAACCAGGCCTCATCAAACCCCGCAAGGCAACATGGACCTCTTGCTGGGCCTCTTGCGGACACCCTCGTATGAAATTTCGAGAATCTTGCGCCGAAACCCCATGCAGCGCCAGAATCCGTGGGCTAACACCCATAGAAATGATCCGAAATCGCCTGTTTCCACTTCCTTGGCCCATAAAATCCAATCAGGCCTCATCCAACCCTGCCGGGCAACATGGACCTCTTGTCGGGCCTCTTGCGGACCCCCTCATATGATTTTTCGAGAATCTTGCGTCGGAACCCCATGCAGCGCCTGAATCCGTGGGCTAACACCCACAAATATGAGCCAAAATGGCCTGTTTCCACTTCCTTGGCCCATAAAATCCAACCAGGCCTCATCAAACCCCGCCGGGCAACATGGACCTCTTGCTGGGCCTCTTGCGGACACCCTCGTATGAAATTTCGAGAATCTTGCGCCGAAACCCCATGCAGCGCCAGAATCCGTAGGCTAACACCCACAGAAATGAGCCGAAATTGCCTCTTTCCACTTCCTTGGCCCATAAAATCCAACCAGGCCTCATCCAACCCCGCCGGGCAACATGGACCTCTTACCGGGCCTCTTGCGGACCCCCTCGTATGATTTTTCGAGAATCTTGCGCCGGAACCCCATGCAGCGCCAGAATCCGTGGGCTAACACCTACAGAAATGAGCCGAAATCACCTGTTTCCACTTCCTTGGCCCATAAAATCCAACCAGGCCTCATCCAACCCCGCCGGGAAACATGGACCTCTTGCTGGGCCTCTTGCGGACACCCTCTTATGAAATTTCGAGAATCTTGCGCCGAAACCCCATGCAGCGCCACAATCCGTGGGCTAACACCCACAGAAATGAGCCGAAATCACCTGTTTCCACTTCCTTGGCCCATAAAATCCAACCAGGCCTCATCCAACCCCGCCGGGAAACATGGACCTCTTGCTGGGCCATTTGCGGACCCCCTCGTATGATATTTTGAGAATCTTGCGCCAGAACCCCATGCAGCGCCTGAATCCGTGGGCTAACACCCACAGAAATGAGCCGAAATCACCTGTTTCCACTTCCTTGGCCCATAAAATCCAACCAGGCCTCATCCAACCCTGTCGGGAAACATGGACCTCTTTCCGGGCCTCTTGCGGACCCCCTCGTATGATTTTTGGAGAATCGTGCCCCGGAACCCCATGCAGCGCTAGAATCCGTGGGCTAACACACACAGAAATGAGCCGAAATCGCCTTTTTCCACTTCCTTGGCCCATAAAATCCAACCAGCCCTCATCCAACCCCGCCGGGCAACGTGGAACTCTTGCCGGGCCTTTAGTGGACCCTCTCATATGAGTTTTCGAGAATCTTGCGCCAGAACCCCATGCAGCGCCAGAATACGTGGGCCAACACCCATAGAAATGAGCCGAAATCGCCTGTTTCCACTTCCTTGGCCCATAAGGTCCAACCAGGCCTCATCCAACCCCACCGGGCAACATGGACCTCTTTCCGGGTTTCTTGCGGACCCCCTCGTATGATTTTTCGAAAATCTTGCGCCGGATCCCTATGCAGCGCCAGAATCCGTGGGCTAACACCCATAGAAATGATCCGAAATCGCCTGTTTCCACTTCCTTGGCCCATAAAATCCAACCAGGCCTCATCCAACCCTGCCGGGCAACATGGACCTCTTGTCGGGCCTCTTGCGGACCCCCTCATATGATTTTTCGAGAATCTTGCGTCGGAACCCCATGCAGCGCCTGAATCCGTGGGCTAACACCCACAAAAATGAGCCAAAATCGCCTGTTTCCACTTCCTTGGCCCATAAAATCCAACCAGGCATCATCAAACCCCGCAGGGCAACATGGACCTCTTGCTGGGCCTCTTGCGGACACCCTCGTATGAAATTTCGAGAATCTTGCGCCGAAACCCCATGCAGCGCCAGAATCCGTGGGCTAACACCCATAGAAATGATCCGAAATCGCCTGTTTCCACTTCCTTGGCCCATAAAATCCAACCAGGCCTCATCCAACCCTGCCGGGCAACATGGACCTCTTGTCGGGCCTCTTGCGGACCCCCTCATATGATTTTTCGAGAATCTTGCGTCGGAACCCCATGCAGCGCCTGAATCCGTGGGCTAACACCCACAAATATGAGCCAAAATCGCCTGTTTCCACTTCCTTGGCCCATAAAATCCAACCAGGCCTCATCAAACCCCGCA